>WION01000605.1:0-28917 GCA_015039365.1 Amanita rubescens
CAGGAATGATAGGCAAGCCGTTCACCGCCTCGTTTGTCTCTGGGGCAGGGAAATTAAACATGGTTTTGAAGAACGGTGATACGTAGCACAGGAAGGTTTTAAGGACGTAGAAATCGATGAGATCAACGGAACGAAGGATGATGTCTGAGTACGCGGCGGGGTCATAAGGTGACCCAGCATTCTGAGGAGCGCGTCCTTGCGAAGGGCCTGCGGTACTTGCCATCGCTCAGAGCAAGTGGGAAGATCGTGCGTGCATGATGATTACGATAGACGGGCATGCCGAGCGGAGCCGCGGACGAGCCCTTCAACCTCTACCGCACTCACAGATGCAGTGCTCAAATCTCGGGATAGTCTTAAGACTACTGACTGAAAATGGTGTCAGCTCAACCACAGCGGCGATGTACGTCTACACGTCCAGCACCTACTTCCGAGTCGGAGTTTCTTGATTCACTCACATAATTCGTGACAGGGATCTCTTCGCCGTGTGGTGGATCACTCAAACAAAACGGGGAGCCGAGGAAAGCAGAGGGGGGGCGAGCGAGCGGTGGCGGCGGGCGACGACGAGCTGGATGGCGCAGAATGGTGCAGGAACACTCGGATCAGTGCAGGATTGTACATTTTTTGCGCGCCAATGCAAAGGCTGTCGACAACGTCTGCTACGAGCCCGAAAACGACATAAGCTTCTGGCAGGCGGCCATTTTCCTGTTTTGCCCCGTTTTGCTTAGATCAAACAGCCCCTTGTGTTTGTAAATGATTGTAAAGGCCTCTTCCCACTTGCTCTCTTTTTTTTCGTTCCTCCCCCAATGGCACGATTCTCCTCTGCGTTTTGGCTCAATGTCTTCCTGGCGGTCTGTGTAGCGGGTCAATCCACCGTCACGCAACCTCCAGAGTCAATTATTCCCGACCCAACTGGCGCTCCCTTACCTTTGACGCAGTACACGTTCCAGTATCCAGACCTCCCAGAACAAGTCAAGTGTGTTTCGGAATCCTTATACTTTACCTAGTCATCGAGCGCTCATGAGTTTTTCAGTCCATTCCCCGTTGGCCGTGGTCCTCAGTCTGGGTACAATGTTTGTAACAGTACAACGGAAGGGCCCGACTCCCGATGTCAGACCATGTTCATCAACTCCATCCAAGGTCCGCGTTCTCTCTTTGCATATATAATCTAACACGGAGAATAGACTTCTGTCTTTGGGGGTCCCCAACGCCAAACGGATTAATCGGTAATGTTGAGGCCTCAGTCGTCGCGTGAGTTTAAAAATTATTCTTATCCCGGTTTCACAAAGCTTTTTAATGAACAAAGTTACTGCACCGACCATGGTCATGGTACTCGTATTATACCCGAAGGAACCATAACCAGCCTACAATTCATGAGAACTTCCGCTTACATTCAAGTTACCGGGCAGTTCAACCAGACTGGAGTTGGCTTGGATCCGACCGATTATGGAGTACGCAAATATCTTTGTTCTCGTCGAATCGTCATATTGATGAGTTTTAACTTGACAGGGAGAACTTGATCCCCACGGAGCTGATCTTGTCAGTTAATTTAAGCTCGCCGCGGAGAAGAAAACTGCTAACGTCCTGGATTTGAACCCTAGGCGGGAAATCCACTTGGAGGGATTATTTTCTCTTCCGGTCTACCGACCACCAATGGTAAAATTACGCAAGTCAACAATTGGAATCTGTACGTCATCGTCAAGATGTGACAATGCTCTACCTCCCGCTAACCTCCTCGAGATAGCTTCGTCGGTTCCGGTTTCTTCTGCTTCAAAGCATGCGACAACTCCATCACAAGCCCTAACTATTGCCAGAAGTATGTGCCACTTCGTCAATCTACATTTATTTCGTCTAACCCATTTTTTTAGTATTTATGATCTTGCAAGTCTTAAACGTAAAGATGTCTTGTCATCGTGATAATCATATCCTCAGATTGGATGTACCTATAATATGCCGTCCAGTGCATACACAGAGAATATCTTCGAAGATTGCCAGGGCGATCTTCAGGAGCCTGCGGGTTTATACGTTGTCAATGGCACTAGTGAGTATTGGTTACCAAAATATGCTTCGTTGAAAGCAGATTCTGACGCTCCATTCGTAGCCATGACTTGGAAACAACCCGCATCCTTAACTCCCGGTTCAACCATCCCGTGGCAGCCATCCATCCCCGCGTCTTCAAGCTGTACTACCTACAGCAGCGCACAGCTCTTCGGAACCCCTGTCAGTACCTCCTTATGATCCTCTTAAACTTTTGTGGTTTCTTATTTGATTTTTTCCAATTATAGACCCCCACAGGGACTGGCACATCGGGTTCTTCAGGTTCTGGGAGCGGCCGCACCATACCACAGGCTACTGGCACGACATCTGGTGCCATCTCAATTTCCGTTCCCACTACTGCCATTGAAGCCGTTATCGCCTCATTCTTACTTGGTGTGTTCCTCGTTGGCGTCAACTAAAGCCGGGGCAGTGCCTCTGCAGAGATCGGTAGCTGGAACCGTTGTATCCATCCGCTCATTTTCCATTCACTCTTTTTCCATCCGCTCATTTATAGTATCTATTTCAATGGCACGGGACTACGTTAGTAGGCAGGACGCTTTACGTTACATACTATTTGCGAAAGGTGACTGCTACTTTTTGAAGGTCGTTACCCGCCTGCTTGGTTATACCCTGTTTAATACCTACTGAGTCTTGAATCTACATTTGTATCTGTTCAGTGCCTTAAATCCTTTCCCTACGATGAGACTGACGAGAGGAAGGGTGGAGTGGATCAAGCAAGCCATGCCCGCATTCCTCTTACCCTCTGACGTGAGGGCACAGATATACTCGTAACTAGAAATCAAATCGCCAGGGGAACCTAGGAGCAGTCAACAATCATGGTGAAATATGGAAGTAATTATAATAGCTACTAGTACATATGTACTTTGGTAACCGCTGCTTCAACCGCATTCTCTATCGCCCGTCTGCTTCTTAAGATTTGGGCGAGTGCTAAACAATCCATGTCATAGATTTGATTGCCACTATAGTTCTCAAGCCCCTTATCCTCTAGATTATAAGCGTCCACAATGGTGGAACCACGTGGACAAGATCTGAGCTTCAAAAACACCTGTTCCGTAGGTCCATGATGACAAACTGAGTGATTGCCACCCCATTCGCCAGGCCCATAAGCCTGAAAGTCAGAGTTGCTTGTAATAACTTCACATGCCGCATCGGCACATTTGAACCTAAAAGCTACAAGCCGGTACAGGTCTGCTCCTGTAATGAGATCGAATTCCTGCATGTAAGTCATGTCTTCGAGTGGCTCCGAAAGCGTGTTCAACGCAGCTGATTTCGCTACGTCATCCCAACAGAGGGCCGACGCGATAATATATACTCGGAGAGGCTCTTCATGTAAGAGCGGAGAAGTCATCAGCTGTTTTCGAAGTCGAGCCTCTATGATGTTCATCCCACGACGGCGTGCTGCGAGAACGACCTGCGTGTATAAACGAGGATTCTGTATGTTGACCTCATCCGATACATGATAAATAAGGCCAAGAAGGTGACGGAGCACCTCGCTGTCTTCTGGGACACTGATGATGGCTCGTCCATCCTCGGTTTCGCCTATCGTTTTTCCCACTGGGATCGTGATATTGGACTCGGAGAGGGATAGTGCAGACGCCGCACGAACCAAGTCCGCAAGGATGAAGAAGTCGATAAGGTCTTTCGAACGAAGAACAATATCTGCTTTCGCAGTAGCGTCGAATGGTTTCTGTGCGTTCCGAATCTGCGTTGCGAATGTCGGGGTCGATCTAGAGGGTCTCGGTAATTTCATCAACTCTGCTTTTGCTGCAGAGTCAAATGGTTCTTGTGCCGGGATCGGCGGGACCGGAGCCGGCGCGTCACGTCTGGCGGCGGAGCGACATCCCTTCTTTACCTTCTTCTTCACTGACGGCGGAATGTCGCGTGGCTCGCATGGCTCGTGTGGCTCACATGGCTCGTGTGAGTCGCATCGCATTTTATACTCCAAAAATCGATAGAAATCTGAGCCTGAAATATTTTGAGCTCTTGGGTGTAACTGAGCTTATCTAACGGTATCTGGGATGCCTTTTGAGCTGCGACCAACGCAGCATCTTCCCAGCCAAAGTTCACAGCGACTACGTACAGACGCAAGGGCCCCGTGTCCATGAGGTGAGAGGTTATTATTTGCTTTCTAAGTCTGTTCTCGATGATGTTCATACTATATTTCCGAGTCGCTTTGCAAACGCTCAGAAATAGAGGGGCGTCGTCAATCTTTGGTTCGCCTTTGTAGGGGTATATGAAATCGAGGAGGAGACGAAGTGTTTTGCTCGTCTCTTCGACTGGAATGACGGGAAAGCCGTTCATTTTTTCGTTTGTATCCGTGCCAGAAGGCGAAGCAAATATATTTTTGAAGAACGGCGAAACAAAGCGCAGGAAGGCTTTGAAGACAAAAAAATTGATGAAATCGGATGAGCGAAGAATAGTGTCCGCGAGGGCTGCGGGGTCGTAGTCGTAGGGTGGCTCGGCGTACAACCGAGGAGCGCATTCCCGTGAAGATCTTGTTGCCTTCGCCATGGCTCAGAGCAGGTAAGAAGATGCTGCGTACGTGGAAATCAGTACAACTTAAATCACTTCTAGCGAGCCACTTTACATCCGCTTCCATTATCCAATTGCGAAATGTCGAAGGGAACTCGCAAGGAAGTAGATTCATGGACATCTTGCCTGACAGCGCAGATATACGGGCCGCTATGTGTATTACAACAACCCAAGATAACCAGGTTATCTGCAGAAGATTATCCGCAAACTTATCAAGTGAGAACACGCTACTAACACGCCTCATCGATATCAGCCTGGCGATTCCATGGGGGCTTCGACGTGAGACTCGGTCTAAACATAGAACCTGACCGTTGCAGCGTGCTACCATGAAGGCAGAGGAAGTTGAGGAACCATTTGATGCTACCGCTCCCGCGGACACAGTGCTCAGGTCGTCAGATAATGTGCACTTTTACGTGCTCGGAGCATTCCTTCGCTACGTGTCTCCCACTTTCCGCGATCTGTTTTCGCTCAGCCAAGGGTCAGCGGCAGACGAGAATGAAATTAAGGACGGTTACCCAATAATCCCACTTCCTGAAGACAGCAAGACAATCTATTACCTTCTCACCGTCATCCATCCATATATTGACAAGCCGAAACTTCACGACAGCCGTCTTTTGGTCAAGGTATGGAGAATGGCTGAAAAATATGGTATGGATACGGTTGTGGGCAAACTTCAAAAACAGTTGCTTAAGGATCGGTGGATGGAGACTCAACCACACAAAGTGTTTGCCATCGCCACGATTTTCGGCTGGAAGGGCGGAGCAGAAAGGGCAAAACAATCGCTCGCTTCGTGGGTATCAATTCCGTATTGCGTCGAATTCGAGGACATAAGTGGTACAGACTATAACGAATTGTTGAAGGACCGTTTTCGTGACTGCGAGGGTGCTTCTGACGGTGCCGCAGATAACGTTTCCAGCGATTCCATGCACTCAACTTATTCGCTCGAGGCCAACGTTCGGGGCGTGTCCGAGCTATTCAACTCTAGTTCAATGACTGATATGATCCTTCGGTCATCGGATGCGGTCGACTTTTACGTGTCCCGACCATTCCTTCAGACAATTTCGCCCGTCTTTGCCGAGTTCTTTTCCGATACAAAGGGCTCGGATGTCGAATGCGGCCCAAGCGTATGTCGAATGCGGCCCAAGCGTATGTCGAATGCGGCCCAAGCGTATGTCGAATGCGGCCCAAGCGTATGTCGAATGCGGCCCAAGCGTATGTCGAATGCGGCCCAAGCGTATGTCGAATGCGGCCCAAGCGTATGTCGAATGCGGCCCAAGCGTCATCCAGCTCTCAGATCACAGCAAGGCGCTTCGCCACTTCCTTCTCTTGCTACATCATCACAACCCACCAGCGAATGACCCCGGACTGATTGCTGATATCTGCATGGTAGCCCGGAAATTCGATATGCCCGCGATCGAGGCCAGGATGAAGGAGCAATTGATTGCCTCTTCGTCATTGGTTAAAGAACCACTTCGCGTTTACGCAATTGCGATAGCTCTTGGTTGGGCTGATGTAGCGAAGGCGGCCGCAAAGAGCACATTGAACGCACCACTTAAAAAGCGGTGACCTGTGTGCCTGAATTGCGGCGCATCACTGGCGGCGATTTGTATCGCCTAGTGAACTACCGGATCTGTTGTGCGGGGGTAGCACGTGAAATTATCGGGAAAAATCAACTACATCGGGATTTTGGGCCTAAACGCCTCTTCGCTGACTTGCGCGACGAGGCGTTATGTGAATTGGAAGAAGCCGGATATCCAGATGCCTATCGATCTGTCAATGTCGAAAAGGACTTGACAGCATGCCCACGAGGGTCCACTTATACAAATACCTATGTTCAGTTGATGGACGTGCTCGAACAACATCACAGATACTATTACTGGCTCGTTAGGGACGTCATTGGATATGTCAGGTGTCAGAAAAGTGTAGAAGAGGCTATTGAAAAAGGGATAGACAAGGTCGCTATTCTGTCCTGAGCATGTCCGCGATTGAAAGGAACGTTGATTTTGATGTACAGGTGTCCCTTGCATCGTCCCCTGCGGGGCCGAATAGATACTCATCACTGCGGGCGATGTTGAATGGAATCAGGATTTCAGAAGCTGATTCACAAGGGTCGGAATGATGTGAGGTGAAGTGTCGTCATTTGAAATGGATTCGGACACAGAATCAATATTTGGAGTGTTTAGTGGATTCATTGTATGTAGAAGCGTGGTGAGGGCAATCGAGGAAGAGATAAAAAAGTTTGATATTTCGTCTTGAGAGGTGCCAGACGAGCTGCGATAGGCCTGGTCATGCGCCGTCAGGTAACCCGCAGAAGGCCGGCCCGAGAACATGCTACTGCTGACAGCCTGCCTCATTGATAACAGCAGGCGTCGATTCCATGTTCAAATACGGTGATTTGGGCACAGGATCTGACCGTTCTGCCATCATGGCTGAGGCGGCCAAGCCATTTGACTCTACCGCACTCGCAGATACGGTGCTCAGATCGTCAGATGGTATACACTTCTACGTGCTTGGAGCACTCCTTCGTTACGTATCTCCCACTTTCCGCGATTTGTTCTCGCTCGGGAGAGGATCAGCGGCAAGTGGGAATGAGATCAAGGACGGTCATCCGGTCATCCCACTTACTGAAGACAGCAAGACAATCCATTGTCTGCTCTGCCTCATTTACCCATCCATAGACGAACCCGATCTTGCCGATGGCCGTCTTTTGATCAAGGTATGGAGGATGGCCGAGAAATACGATATGGATGTGGTTGTGGGCAAGGTTCAAAAACATCTGCTCAAGGATGGGTGGATGAAGAAACAACCACACAGAACGTCTGTCATTGCCAGCATTTTCGGCTGGAAGGATGGGTTAGAAAAGGCAAAGCAGTTACTGGTCAAGTCGCGGGATCAGCTCCCGGTATATTGCGACGAATTGGAGGACCTAACTGGCATAGAATATTACAGCTTGTTGGAGCATCTATCTTATTATGGAAATTCCGAGCGGCCAGGACAGCAGCAACCGTCGAGAAATCGTGGCGGGAACGATGATACTGCTGTTAGTGCTGGAGATAACATTTCCGTGGATTCCACTCATCCTAATTCGCTCTAGGTCAACGCCAGTGCATCTAAGCCATTCGACTCTCAAGCAAAGGCCGATATTATTTTTCGGTCGTCGGATGCGATCGACTTTTACGTGTATCGGCCATTCCTCGAGATGATTTCCCCCGCATTTGAAAAGATATTTTCCTACACAAAGGCCTCGGAATTCGAAAAAGGATTAAGCGTCATCCGCGTCTCAGACCATAGCGAAGCGCTTCGCTTCTTCCTCCTCGTATTACACCAACGTATAGACAAGCCGCCACTGGAGAACCCCGCACTGATTGCTGATATATGCATGGTAGCCCGAAAATATGAGGTGCCCAGGGTCGAAGCCAGGATGAAGGAGCAATTGACTGCCTCCTCGTCACTAGTTAAAAAACCACTTTGCGTTTATGCCATTGCAATGGCTCTTGGTTGGGACGATGTCGCAAAAATGGCTGCAAAGAACACGCTTGATATACCACTCGAGAATTTAATGACCTGTATACCGGAACTGGAACGCATTACTGGTGGGGATTTGTATCGCCTGTTGAAATACCGGACCAAGTGTGAAGAAGTGGCATGCAAAGCCGTCAAGGACAGTGTACTGCATCGGGTTTACGGATCTATCCTCTTGTCAGCCATCGGATGTCATGACCATGGGTTGTTCAGCGAGCCAGCACCTTCCTATAACTTTGAAGAGGAGTTGAAGGCATGCCCACGAGGGTCCACGTACACGAAAGCCTATGATCGCTTGCTTGACGACCTCAAAAGTCGCCAGCCAAACAAATCTTTCAATGTTCGTGAAATTGCTAACATTATTCAATGTCGTAAACATATGGCGCAGGCCATCGAAGGAGAGATAGACAAGGTTGTTTTCGCTTCTGCACTGAGCATGTCCGCGATAAAGAAAATTGATTTCGATCTACAGGTAACCATTGAATAATAAATGCCCGCCACGGGCTAGCTTCAGAATCGGTGCCCAAGCGGGGGGAAATGAAGTGTCGTCACTAAGGCGGATGTTATTTTTGGCGCATCGATTAGAAGCGTGATCGATATCTGTTGTCACTGCTATACTTGTATTATATACCATGTCAAGCACAGTCAAGCGGCATCGTCAGTCGTCTTCTTCTTCGTCCTCGTCCACTGCGACGGGAGCACCCACGGGGTCAAATGCGGCGGCTAAAACCGGCGGGACACCCAAGCCGCAACTTCATCCAGCAAAATCGTTTAGGATTGTGTCGCCGACTGAGTTGTCACCCCCATGGGGAGGGCCTGGGGTCGATGGTAGTGCGGAACGGCGGTATCCGATGTTGTGTACGCTCCCGCCGACGTGCACGCATAGGCCTACGCCGCTGGCGAATACAAAGGAACTAGAGTCGCACTATGCGACTTGTCATGCGCATGTGTGTGAGCAAAAGGGGTGTGGGTGTGTTTTTCCTGAAGCGAGGTTGCTGGAGTTGGTAAGTAGGATAGGTATATGCTAGGCGCAGGTGACGATATCTGGTTCCAGCATTTTACAGAGTGTCATGACCCACTGGCCGCGGTTAAGAAGGAAAGGGGGGAGAAGATCGTGCGTCGCGTCTATTGTATTATGATTCTGGTACTCATGTGGCACGCAGTTTGCATGTCACTTGACGACGTGCAATCGTCTGTTCATGACGCCGAAAGCTCGGCGACTACATTTAATACAAGCGCATGGATACCCTAAAGAGTACTTCTTCGCGGTGACGAACAAAGGAGTGGGAGGGTTGCTAAGGAAATGGGGTGAAGGGGCGAGCATGATCCGGAGAGAATGGAAGCCGCGAGTTAAAAAACAAGGGCAGGATGTTGAAATGGAAGACGAAGAATCGGAAGAGTCGGAGGAGGGAGAAGATGAAAGCAGGCAAAGCAGTGACGATGTGATTGTGTATGAGAAGCCGAGCGCAGGAGCAGAGGACCCGGGAGAGGCTTTGGCACAGCGGATGGATTCCCTATCGCTTGTCCCGCAGTCTGTCCAGTTTGGGCGCGGCGGCGGTAAGCGGCGGACGCTCGGATGGCGTGGACGTGGGAGAACGGGGATAATGAGAACACGTGGATGACGTTTCTCTTGTTTGCGTCGAGAATAGGTTGCGCTTGTGGGTGAAGAACAATGTATTATTGTCCCTGGGTTTTTAAAAAACGCTAGCGATGAGCAACTTTGCAAATCGACCATGTCTTCCATCGCTGCTTGGGCTGCCGCAGTCCACCCGGGATCTCCTGCACCACCCTCTCCCTCTTTCATCCAGCCCACACCTGTTGATCTTACTACCCACGGATACACCCCAATATTCATAAACATTCCTTATACACGATCTCCCCCCCGTGCGCTCCCTACATCGCCCAAGCAGCAGCAGCAATCCACTCTTCGTCGTCTCTTTTGCCCACTTTCAAAATCCGTCACAGGTGCCGGCGCCTCATCCAAAAAACGGAAATACGCTCACGTGCCACCACCACTTTCACTCGCGAATGAGATTGCATTGATGCAATTCGTGAATGGGGGCAGTATCAACGCAAACGGAAAACGGGCCATGAAAGCTCGGGAATCTCAGGCAGGCGTTGGTGTCATTTACAAAGATGAAAATGGTCATATCTGGTGGGATGAGGATGAAAAGTACGAATATGCCCAAGGCCAGGACGTCGATGAGGGGCTCAGCTCCTGCAGGGAGTTTCCCTCACAACAGCGCAGTGCGCCGCTAGCGACGGACACGGCGTCAACTCTCGTTTCCCATTTGGGTGAAAGGGACATTGTCAAGCTTGCTGAAGAAACCACGTATCCGGTCGTTCCTGGTCTGTCTGTTTTGACTGTGCCATCGAGGGCAAGAAAATCAGCAGATGGTGCTGTTGAGCATCTGCGCCAGCCCGAGTTTTTAGTCGACGTAGCCCCGTTCGGAACTAGGTTGGCCAATGCCGCTTCTCCGCGGCCAAAAGATAAAGCAAAGAGACGTCCCGCCCCACTCAAGATCCTTTCTCCCGTTTCATCATCCAAGAAGCCGAGTAATCCTGCTTTACCTTCTGCTGGCTTGGGATCAGCGGAAGAGCTAATGCCGCTGCCTCGAGTTCAGATACTGCCGAGCCATGTCGACCACGAGTCTGGTTGGAATCAGTGGCCTAGACTAGATTTACAAACAATATTTAGAGCTGGAATGAGTAATGAGTAATGAATACGCTTGTATCGCTAACATCTAGATTTTTTGACATCATTTGTATTTCTTGGGACTTCCTTCACGACTCGCGATGCCTACTTTACCCACATACCAGGAATAATTCATAATATACTTTCGTGTAATAATTGCCAAAATTTTACGGCAGTTCTAACTGCCAATATTAGCGTAAATGCAAAAGTATATTTATCAACCGTAATTGTAGTGTGACATAAGTAGATAGTTCCAGCCACAGAAGAGTACATCATACCCTCTGGACGCCAATAATTTTACCGTTTATCTTTTTTTATGCTGGTGCAAATTTTGTAGCTAGACCCACCATGCTTTGTTATGGTGGGGAACGCCAAAACTGCACGATATTCCAAGTTCTTTTGTATGAAAAAAAGTACAGACGAAGGGTAACAGGTCGAAGTCAAACAAGTTCGGGTGTGAAGGCCAAATAACAGATAGAACAACTTGAAGAACTTGTATGCATTGAGATAAAACGAAGGAAAACGAATTCAGAACGACGTATGCGGTTACCGCATACGTCCTTATCATCAGGAGGCGACGTTTTTCGACGGAATAGCACGTTCAATAGTAGACTCACCGATGAATGTAGGCAGTTCAGATTTAGGTGTAGCCCTATTTTGCGCTACCCTTATCAATATGAGGTTATAAGCGATCAATGAAGTAGGAAAACTCTGGACGCAGAAGTGAGATACGGTCCCCAGCAGCATTTGATTCATTAATGACATACAATAGCGTGCGTTATCCAGACCACAGAATCGGGACTAGAAATCATCGCGCCAAAGGTGGCAATGCTTGTAACGGTGTTTAATAAACCCGATTCGGCGATAACGCGAATTACAAAACAGGCCAGGCGTGGAGACAAAGTATTTCTCCAGATTTTCAATATAATAGCAACTTCATTTCGAATTAATATCGTGGAATGCAGAGTAATCGCCTCACGTACGTGTTGCATATATGTTTATGATGGTGGTACTGGCAAAAAACGTCCCCAACTCGAATATATCACGTCGATCAATAAGGCTTCCTGATACTACTCCAGGGACAGTGACGTTCAAATATGTCACCTCGAGAAGACTTGATATGTTGTATAGCATTAGGAGGAGGGGAAGGAGCGCGACTACGCCACGATTTATCGTAAACCACCCAACAACGGAAGATCTGTTGCAATACGATGAATAACAGGCTATTTGCTTTGTTTATTCACGAACCAAGACGCCGTCAATTATAATTGGCGTCAACATTTCTATAAAATACTGAAGAGAATTCAATTTGACGATGATGAATTGATTTTTTGAGTTACGTACATTGATAACACGGGAGCATATACAGGCATGCCACTGTGACCTTCAGAACGAGTAACGTCGTTTGCAAAAGCAATGCCTGAAGGTCTGTCACTGCGAAAGCAAAGAAGGATGATAGTAATGATCAAGAAGGGCCAATGAATCCGCTTGCGCAGCGTCTCGCCATCGTCTGAAAAGACAAGCCATCGTAGGCATATGAGGAACGCGACGAAAAATACGCCCGTTACGAATGCCTGCGTAGTCGTCGTAATGATACACACATTGATGAATGACAGCATTGAGTCCAGTACATTGTCAAAACCTGGCCTTTGGTATTTGTACCTTCAGCTGGTCAACTGCTTTGAGACTCGATCCGGTGAAGCAGGTCCCCTTCTGCTATATAGATGAGTCGAGTGGTTCCTTGTGAATTTCACAACCCACAATTCTATTGGCAGATGACATCGATCAGTGACTCTAGGCTGTTAGTTAATGATGGAAGTGTTGAAGGGCGGGATTGGAAAGCCGACGCTTGCGATGACCGAGCTCGATTTAAACATCGCTATCTATCTGCAGCAATCTCTTTCTGGTCCAATACTCCATACCTCTTTTCTCTGGGTTGGTGCCAGGTGGTGGGTTTCGAATGGGTGGTCATTACTAATAGTGGCTAATAGTAACAGCACGACATCCAGTGTTGGCACACTGCTCTGACTGACACTCAGGCATGCCAGTGCACATCCCTTAGCCGCTCAAAGGGGCTTCAGGTTCCGTCACAGCAGACCTAGAAAAGATAATTCATGATTATAAGTAAACAGCAACACGATGAAAGTATAAATGCCTTTCTTCGTCGTGACATTGGACATACGCACGTAGTCAGGATTTCGACTGACTTTGACTCAGAATTATGGAGACAGACATGGGACGACAGGGGGTTAATGTGCACGGTCAGGGTGAAAGATACATTACATTTACAGCTGACCACGCGCTATATGAGCGCCGCGGCAAGGTTAAGCCGCTTACAACTCGTATCGAAGATTCTAAATCCGGTGACGAGAAAAGTGGCCGGCAACTGCACTAGTGACCAAGTCCCCCCGTATTTACACTTTCTGTCGCTGCTCGCCTGCTCCCAATCTGACGCGTTCCTTTTCATCTGCTGCCCAGGTTTTGCCCGTTGTGTTGCCCCGGTACATGTCGCTTCTATTACCAACAACCTGCGCGGGGGAGGTGAGGATGCTTCTGAAGTAGGTGATTGAAGTGCTGGTTTCAGAGGTGTATCACACTGGCTGGAGTGGATCTTACCTACGGTCCACCTGCAAGTTCTTAGTCACTGCACCCACCGTGGGTGATCGCATCGTACGCTGCCGGACTCATCCATCGAGTCTCATCGAGTCTCATCGATGGTCGACTCGAGGTGAGTGAAAGAAAATTCAGGAGCTAGACGTTCGTCGGCGGTCGCTCCCAGGGCATAGACTCTCGCTCACCCTTTGGAAAGCTGTTCGGCACTTAACCTACACGTCCCCTGCCATGTAAACTGCTGGAATCGACCCTGATACCCCTTTTGCGTCGGTAGGCTGTGTCATAGGAAGGTCACTGCTTCCCCACTGCGCCCCGTTGTTTGCTCTGCAAGGCTGTATCCCCGTACATTCCTATGACCGCCGGTTCGATGCTACCTAACTCTGCAACCTGCCAACCCACTTTTGTCTCTACTTGCCTGGTACATCCCACCCAGCTGCTCTCTTGGCCTCCCCCTCATCCGTCTTCCACTCGCCTACTAGTAACTAGTCCGCACACTGAATAATATAAACCTTATAGACTCGTAAAATACTATATTTTCCTGCCAATGCAGTCAGTGCACATGCCTGGGCCAAACTTAACCATGCTGGTGCACCTGTCTGCGCGCCCTCAGCGCAATTCCATCACATAGGGTGCCATGTGACCAGCGAACCAGGGTCATCCTCCGAGTCGGCAGCTCAGGCTGTTCTTCTGGCAACTCCAACACCCCAGGTCCTCATGTGGCATTGTGTGCGCACCTCAGTTTTCACCGGTGCACCAACCGGTGCACTCGAGGATTGGTGCACTTGGGCACAGCCATATCGGCGCACTTCCTGAAAATCAGTGCACTTGGACGCAGACAACCGATGCACTTATGATGGGGACCGTCAAAATTGCATCCTATTCCGAGTTCGTATGAAAAGATACAGACGAAGGATAATAGGTCGAAGTCAAACATAAAGTTCGGGTGCGGAGAAACAAGTTAACAACAGAAAGAACAACTTGAAGAACGTGTATGCACTGAGACAAGATAAAGGGAAATGAAATTAGAAGGACGCCTGCCGCACCGCATATCATCAGGAGGCGACTTTTTCCGATGGAATAGCACGTTCAATAGTAGACTCACTGATGAATGTAGGCAGTTCAGGTTTAGGTGTAGCCCTATTTTGCGCTACCCTTATCAATATGAGGTTATAAGCGATTAATGAAGTGGGAAAACTCTGGACGCAGAAGTGAGATACGGTCCCCAGCAGCATTTGATTCATTGATAACATACAATAGCATGCGTTATCCAGAGCACAGAATCGGGACTAAAAATCATCGCGCAAAAGGTGGCAATGTTCGTAAGGGTGTACAATAAACCCGATTCGACGATAACGCGAATTACAAAACGGGCCAGGCATGGAGACAAAGTATTTCTCCAGATTTTCAATATAATAGCAACTTCATTACGGATTAGTATCATGGAATGCAGAGTAATCGCCTCACGTACATGTCGCATATATGTTTATGACGGTGGAACTGGCAAAAAACTGCCCCAACTCAAATATATCACGTCGATCAATAAGGCTTCCATGGACAGTGGCGTTCAAATATGTCACCTCGAGAAGACTTGATATGTTGTATAGCATTAGGAGGAGGGGAAGGAGCGCGACACGCCACAATCTATCGTAAATCACCCAACAACGGAAGATCTGTTGCAGTACGATGAATAGCAGGCTATTTAATTTGTTTATTCACAAACCAAGACGCCGTCAATTATAATTGGCGTCAACATTTCTATAAAATACTGAAGAGAGTTCAATTTGACGATGTCAATTGATTTTTTGAGTTACGTACATTGATAACACGTGGAATATGCAGCACGCCACTGTAACCTTCAGAAACGAGTAAAGTAGTTTGCAAAACGAGGCTGAAGTCTGTCACTGCGAAAGCAGAGAAGATGATAGTAATGATCAAGGAGGGCCAATGAACCCCCTTGCGCAGCGTCCTGCCGTCGTCTGAAAAGACAAGCCATCGTAGGCATACGAGGAACGTGGCAAAAAACACGCCCGTTACGAGTGCCTGCGTAGTCGTCGCAATGATAGATACTTCAACGACGGATGACAGCATTGAGTCCAGTACATTGTCAAAGCCTGCCTTCGGTATTTGTACTGCAACTGGTCGATCCGTGCGCTAGACTCGAACCAGAAATTCTTCTCCGCCCGAGAACTGGCCCGAACATCGGATTAGGGCCAGGGATACCAGGGGCGGTATTGGAAAGTTGACAACCTTGAAACGTTCAACTTGACGCTTGCGATAATATCGAGATTCGAGCTCGATCTAAACATCGCTATTGCACACCCCTTGGCCGCTTGAGACAAGGGCTTCACAGCATCTAACCTGAATGTGTTCATTCTTATATGCATAACTCTTAGGCGCCTAGAAACAAGGGCTTCGGCGTCCGTCACAGCATCTGACCTAGAAAAGATTTTAAAGAGCAACCAAAAGTACGGTGAAAGTATAATCTCTGAACGAGTCGAATTGGACATACGCGGTGCGTAGTCAAGGCTTCAAGAGTACTAAGCGTAAGCCTGGGATGAGTGCGAAAGCTGGAATCTGCCCTGACCGCTTGCAACAGAGATAATGAGCGTCTAAGTGTCGTTTATAGTATTTGGATGCGTGTTACCTGGGTCTCTCCACCCCGGGCACGGTTCCCTATGTATTTATCATACATCCTCATACATCTCTCACTCAACTCGGCTTCGGCCCGTCTTATCATTCCGTTCTCGGGCAAGAGACGGCACCTGTACATGTTTTGGATGTCAATGTTCCTGATACCGACGCTAACGTCAAATGCTGGCAGCGTCCCGGTAACTCGAGACACTTTTGGAAACGAATGAACGTGACGACGATGAAATAAAGGCTCGAGCCCAGACGAAGCATTCAAGCAAAGAGTGAGATGCATGAGGAAGCAACCAAAAAAGTCGTCACGAAGAAGGAGAGAAGGGTCTGATAGAAAAAATAAAACGCGTTCGGGTGAGCACCAATAGAAACGACGAAGCTGCCTAATCGGGAGAGGTAATCCGCGTCATCTTCGGTCAGAATCTGAGTTTGATTTTTATATAGCTCAACACTACAATCCTGTAATTGCCCCATGGCTGAGTTGGTTACAGCGTCCGACTGTTATGGCCTGGTGCACTATGCACAGTGTTCATTGTGCATAATGTACCACGAGTTAATCGGAAGGTCGTGAGTTCGAGCCTCACTGGGGCAGCTTTTTTTCTCTCCACTTCCCAGCATGTAGCCATGGTATACCACCAGCCTCGCGTCGAGATAAATTGTATATTATCTCCTTGTCCTAGCATAGAATTCGTAATATACAATAAAGCAAACAAGACCAACACGAGAAAGCCAAAAGGGTGAGATTTTTGTAATAATACCTTTAAAACATTTAGTACAGATATGTCCATGTCACGACGTGCATCATAATCTCCACGACGCTGACGTTCTCAGATCCGGCGAATCCGGCGGCGATTGCGATTGAGGTATGAATCCAACAGCTGGAGGCGGAGGTCCCGTCAACGATCCAGGGAGATACAAAGGCACAGTCGGGATCAGCTCAAAAACGTTCTGCGCAACAGCCTTCCTGTTATTCCCCACCATCGTTAGCTCCGTGTTCGTCATCACCGCGTGGACCTGAGGGTCCTCCACGCTGTCGCTATTCCGCCCGTCCACCGGCGTTGCAGAGACGTTCGAGCCGATTCCTCGTCCATCCCAGATGCATCTGATCTCGTTTCCAGATATGATTTGGGCCAGTCTTCCAGTTTCTATGTGTCGGATCTCGATGAATCGGCTGTCGAAGAGTAGGATATACGGCGAGTGGAGCGCCACTCGTTCGGCAGTGCCTTCCCAGTCTATTGTACCCGCCGACCGGCTTGGGTCACCGTGCTTATCGACGTAGACTCCAAATTCTGGAGATGAATGATGAGAAGAATGACGTTGCGAGTGGGAAAAAAGGCGTACCATCATAACACAGCAGGAATTCATCTTCAGCTGAGCGGAACATCCCCTTTGGACGAGCGGATTCACAGCGTCTGGCAAGCTGTGCCAGTCGAGGATCCTCTCGCTGTGGAATAGTGACACTGTCGAAACTAGGTATCTTTCAGTCGAATGCTCGACGTCAGCAGTAGAAAATACTCTTACTTGTGCAAGTCCATGATCTCGAAACCTTTGGCGCAAAGTATGGCCACTCTTGCCTTGAGGAATATGAGATCAAATGCTTCCGACGGTAGGAAGAAGTCTCTATAGATCCGGAACCACTCTGATTTGGCGGAACGTAGACCCAGACGTGATGACAGGCCAATGGGTGCTCTGACGTTCTGATTTATCTTTTCTCCCACGGGCTCTAGAACACGGAAGATGCTATCCAGCTTCAGAAAGAAATAGTATTAGAGAATGAAACGAGTTAATTCGAATCGAACGTACCCCTTTTTTCTTCATGTAAACGACCAGAGTCCGATTGTGTAGAGTTCCTACACGGAAGAAGTGGACGTCCTTGGAACCATTCAATTTCTGAGGCACTTGTGAAGCGGGCGAAGCATGCGATGAACTCGGCACGAGAGCTTCAATATGGTATGCAAAAAGAGACTATAAAAAGCTTTGAGTATGACTTGGCAACCAAGTCGTAAAACTTTACCTTGTCAGCCAGGACAAGGAAGATCCCAAACTCTTCCAGCATAGCACACTGTGTCACCATCTTCAAATGCAAAACACGACGCAACGCTAGATGTGGGATCAAAAAAAAACTCTTCTAGACAAGTTTAAAAAACTTGCATTTAGGATCATGTCTAAAGCCGATCCAGACGCCTTCTGCACATCCAATTGCGACCAACGCACGCCTATCAGAGGTAGCTTTCGACCCGAGTCAGCTGACGAAGGTCAAGTATACTCCAAGAACTTACTAAATGGCACCGAGCAAGTCACCTTCCCAGTAAACATGTCCTGGTTCCAGGACTGCTGCTGCGCGCCAATGAAAGACGGAATAAGGAACGTATCCGCGCTGAGCGTCTCAATCTCGAACACCTTGTTCGAGTCCTGCACGACTCTTCGCAAAACAAGCGCTTCGTCCAGCTTGGTTTTCCATTCCAGCCGCGCTTGCTGCGATTCAGCGTAGAGAAGATAAGCACCACCCATTCTGCCGTTATGATGCAGTGTCACGGGATATACTGATCGAGAGTCGTTGGGTGTCTCCGGGGATGCACCAGGCGTATTAGGCGCCACAGCTTCTCCTCCATGCCCGCCCCGAAGACCGCGTAGCAACCCTGCACCTCTTTGAGTAGGGGGGTCGTTGTAATTGACCAAGGTCAGCAGATCAAGTGGAATAGGCTGCGAAAGGAGATCAACCGTTATTTATGGGTCATAGCAAAGCGAGAGAGAAACGTACTCGTCTATTGACGATATATTTCGTCACGCCATCACGTTCCTTTATTTTCGTCATTACCACTGCGTGCACAATTCAGTATAATGACGCGCACAGGATACGATTATACTCACGATAATTGTCGAATAATAAGACAAAGAGTTCACTCCATCCACTCCATTCCAGACCACTCTCAGGTTGTCGGAGTAGCTTGCCGGAGTAAAGCAAGGAACGGTTCTCGTCCAGGAGATCCAGATCCTGAAAGATCAGGTCAAGAAACGTCCAGGTCGGTACATATCCACAACTTACAATGACTTCTCCGTTTTTGAAGACTAGATTCGAGTTGTATCGCCAAAGCTCCACTTTTTGTTTGGCTGATGTGACACCGGGTTCAGTGTCCTTGCCCAGAGCTTTGATAACGTCGATGACATTTGGAATCGATTCCAGGTCTTCATGCCCCTCCGGTGACTCTTCCATGATACCTCTCAACAGCAATTCATACCGCAGCAAGCGAGGTATAGGCCTGTTGATGAAGTTCTTCATATCAAGTCGGTGTGCGTCTGGATGACGAGTACAGCTCTGCAAAGTATGTAGACAACGTTCGGCAGGTCAATAATTTGTCCACATACCTCGACAAATGCCTTGAAAGTCGGGTTATTCGCCATCTCATCGTCTATTCGGTATGCCGCAATCGGATAGTTTGGAACATATTCCATATAGGCTTCTCTAAAATGCAACGCCGTGTCGAACACGGCAGCAGTTATACTCCGGATATTAGGATGTTGTTCACGCTGGGTCTCGTGGAATTTCTCAACAAGCTTGGCGTGGTGTTCATATAGCTCGCGATAGTTGTGGAAAACGTCTTGAATAAATTGTTCAAGTTTTTGTTGTGGAAGGATAGGCGGGTCAGCTTCGCGTAGTGGTTTGATGTACATCTAATAAACGCGTAAGCATGAATCATTCCCCCTTAGACGGTTCACATACAGCCTCGATGTTTTCCAAATCCTTAACATAAGCCATTTCACCTTTGATCAATTCAAAGATGATGCTTTCGACGTGCATCAGCATCCAAAAAAATGTTTTAAAGGGCTGGATGCCAAACTCACGCTTGGCGCTTGGCGTCTTTCTTTGCGAACGTTTGCCTGACCTCTGGAGAGACTAGATCATGCCATTCCCACTTCCCTGGTACACCTTTGCCCATGGCCGTCTGGAACGTCCGTAGCTGCGCAATAGATTGCAGACTCTTGAACGCTTCGATGGCCTCCCCCAAAAATTCTGCATCAGGGTTATCCTTTTCCGTCTCGCTCTGTATAGCTTCCAACAGAACAGGGTATTTATTAAGATGTTCTGATGGTCTATTCAAAAAGTGCTTCAGGTCAAATGAAATAGACTCTTCTTCACGAGCCGTTTGTCGTTCACAATGCTGTTGTCCGAACATCTTAACTTCCAAAGCTTTGATCAAGGAGAAGCGATACTCACCTCGAGGAATACTTTGAGCTCTACATTGTTATCCATCTCCTCCTTCAATCTCTTTTCAGCTATAGGGTGATGGCCAAGATAATCTGGGTAGGCAAGCCTAAATTCCGTTGCTGCGCCTAAAAAGACGTCTCCGATCTTCTGAATGATCGGTGCGTGTTCTCTCTGTCGGACATACATCACTTCGAGCAGCCGCCTATTGCATTCCCGAAGATCAAGAATATTTCCAAAGACATCGTCAATAAATCGGTCCAAGTCTTCCGAGCGTACGACAGGAGGATTAGCCGTGATCAGTGGTTTGATAAACGCCGATTCGACGGTGTTGAGATCTTCTATATACTGTTCTTCTCTTGAGATAATGCTATGGATGATACTAAGAAACAAAATCGAGTGAGCATATTGTTGCGACAAGGCCATTTTTGGCTTACTCTTGGCGGTTCTTTTCGCTTTCGGGCAAGGACTTGAGAACTTCTGGGTCAACCATTGCGCTCCAAGATTCTGCTTTTGTAGAAGGTCCTTCTGTCGGTGATGGTAAAGGACCCGTCATGGAATTTTTCTGGAGTCGCGTCAAAATATGATACCACGAGAGAGATGCAGCTCAAACGAACCATGCGAGGACATCCATATGAATAGCACATGCCGCCTTCACCGCACATCGGCGCATAACATCTGGTCAACATGGTGATAACACCGGTCGGGAGCTCTTCTCTTTCCGTGACTGCATCTGAAGAACCTTCTTGATCATCCAAAAACATATAGACATCTTCGACGTTGTCCTGTAACACGCGATTTCCCCATTCAACTTCGTAGAAGAAAAGCTGGCTCTGCAAGCTCCTCGCTACATGTAACGCCGCGCGTCTATCGTTCGTCGACATTCCGTGATTGATTGCGAGTTCGCGCTGGATTATAGATTGTATCGTCGACTGGGTACAGAAATTCAAATCAAGCAAAAAATTGACGCGGTCGTACTCACCACTATATCCTTGCCGGTGAACGCCCGAGAATACGGAATACTGCCCTTTACATGCGTTCCGCGCGGAACCCTGTCACGTAACTGAACCGCCATATGTGACAACATGGCGAAATTGATGAAGCGGGTCTCGTCGTCTTCGTCTTCGTCTTCCCAGTAATCATCCTCTGCAGTTTCGTACTGTTGGCTGTGAGTAAAATCGCGAATATTGGTTAAAACGTCCGTGGGGCGTCTGAAGGGGATATTGTCTTCTGAGAAGACAAACGTGTCATTCTGTAATCCAGGAGGCGGCGGTTGGGGTATCAAGGGCGTATCGAAACCATGTGGTGTATTTGAACTTGAAGACACGGTTCGATTCCCTGCGTATTGCTGATAGAGAGACTGCGAAGACTCGGACACGTCATGGTCTACATAGACTGTTTACTTGGTTAGTCGCGGAGGGGCGCGATATCCGGACGAAAAACGCACGTCCTGCTCGACGGTCTGCATAACCCAACGCGGCACCATCGCCGTCTCCTACGCTTTCATGGCTTGGCTGGTGTGACAAGGTGCGAGATAATCCTACGACAGCTGGGGGTGTTGGGGGCGTAGTTGGATAACCATAGTTATCTCCGTATCCAAAAGCGTTCCCGTTTGTAGGAGCTGTTCTATATTCCGCCGCGTGAGGATCTGTATGGTTGGAGGGTTGTC
The DNA here is from genome assembly GCA_015039365.1 of Amanita rubescens. Classification (NCBI taxonomy): domain Eukaryota; kingdom Fungi; phylum Basidiomycota; class Agaricomycetes; order Agaricales; family Amanitaceae; genus Amanita; species Amanita rubescens. The sequence goes on from WION01000605.1 coordinate 21,931, forward strand.
GTATCATGGAATCGTAATTTTGCGATTGAATGGAAGAGAGGGAATCTCTGTCCGAGTACGGGCTAAACGCCTGCACTGGAGCTTGGGGGAGCTTCCTGCCGCTTCCTGATGTTACTCTTCTGAACATGTCGCCTGAGCTTGATGTTGAGGCATAAGAGTCGGTACTGTAGTGACCGGGACGCGAAATTTCTTGGTATGGATCTGTTTCGGGGATAGAATAAGCGGATGGGGAGGTTGCTAGGGTGTGAGGAGATGTAGGAGTTGGTGGCAACCGGCGGATCTGACCCGTGCTGCGCGCGGATGATGGAGGAGTGGGTACAGAACTAGTGGAGGGCGCGACTATAAGAGAGTGTAAGAGTGAGGCGGTATAGAATATATTGAAAGTAATAACGCACGAGAACGAGCGCTGACCGGAGAGACGGGAGTTGTTGAGGATTGAGGAGGAGGAGGCTGATAATCTGGTTCTGTGCCATAGACGCTGTAAATGTTGTCGAGGTCGTCCTGGGCGCTAGAAGGAGCTCCTGGCTCTTCTGAGAAACCAGCCCAAACTTCATTGTAAAGTTTTTGAAGATCCTCGTCTACTGAGGGGGTAGGTCGATGACCGATAGCTGCGGACATGAGAGAGAGAGCTTTGGTGTGACTCGCGCACTTCATGGCTTCTGACCGCGACTCCCTCATTGCAATGGGCTTTGACCCAGCCAGCGTTGACTGTGCGCTCTTCTCCCTTTCTTCATCTTATCTGTCTCATCTATCTAGCCGCCCTCAACGCTACTAATAACCGAGGTCTCCAACCTGCCATCGACTATCTCTTGCAAGAACATCATTCTGATCAAGTCTCTGATGTCCCTGCAGAAGATGATCAGCTCCTCGACCTCACCGCCGTAGAGGCAAAGGTAATTGTTCCTTTATCGCTCTGCCGAACCCACTCATCACTTCCTCGTCTAGAGCATCAAATGTTCCGAGTGCGGCAAAGTGTTCAAGAACACGGCACTGGCCAATTTCCATGCCGAGAAGAGTGGCCACGATCAATTCGAAGAGTCCACGGAAGAGGTCATTGCACTCCCAGCTCAGTCCCTATATTTCCTACTCAACCTTGTCCCCGTAGCTAAAACCTTTGACGGAGGAAGAAAAGGCACAGAAGCTTGTTGAGCTGCGCGACAAAATGGCTCAGAAGAAGGCTCAGAAAGCTGTAGAAGAAGCAAAGGAGAACCAGGCCAACGAGACGCTCAGACGGAAAGCAGGAAAGGTATCAAATGTCCCAAGGAGCCCATCACCCATCTCACACAGCACAGGACATGAATAAGATCAAAGAGGAGCTTAAAGTGAAACAGGCGATGCAAGAAGCGGAGGCCAAAAAGCGAGGTATCATCGTTAATATACGCTTATTACCTATACTTATATCGTAACCTTACAGAGAAGATCGAAGATGCCCGTGCGCGAGCCGCAGTCAAAGCACAGATCGAAGCAGACAAAAAGGCGCGGGCGGAGAAAGCAGCCCGGGAAAAAGCTCTTCGTGAAGGGCAATCGATCCCGATGAGTGGTGCACCCCAGACCACACCAGCTGCCGCTGCCGTCGCAGTACAGAGTGGTTCAAGCAAAGAATTTAAAGAGACTCGACTACAAATACGTTTGGCTTCCGGCGGCCAACCGTTCACAACCACACTGCCAAGCGAATCACGTATGTACATCGTTATATCTTGATTATTTATAATTGAAAGGCGGTGCAGCTCTCAGTGCCATCGCAGAGTATCTGGCAGCCCAGACTCTTACCATAGATGTTGAAACTGTAACGTTCACTCAGACATTCCCGAGGTAAGCCAAGTCTAAACCCCGATGAAAAAGATTGTTTGATTGATATGTGATAGAAAAACATTCACGCGCGCTGATTTTTCCAAATCTCTCAAGGAGCTCGGCCTGACTCCGTCAGCAGTACGTGCACCGCTGTCCCGCTACTCGTAGCCTAACATTTGTTCTAATAGGTTCTCCTCGCTTCATGAGCCCGAAAATGTAGCATAGAATTGTAACTGTACGATATTACGATGATGTATTGCACACGTCCCGATAAATCAATATATGAGTGTCGTCGTGCATCACGTCAAAAAAGACCGAATTTATTGGTCTGACTACGGGAGACTAGATAAATCATGCATAGTCGTTGATAAGAACACGCCCATCAGAGCATCCAACCGCTATCCTCCCCTCCTCTTCATCCATAGCCAACCTTGACCATACTTCCCCTTTCTGAACAGCATACACAGTAGCTGCCATAGTCGATGTCTTCCACTCATCTAGCTCATCGGTACCGTCAGCTTCTTCCAATAACTTGGGACAAAACAATCCTGCAACCCGTTGCCCCCTGGTTTCTGCTGAATAATGCTCTTCTACGTGATCATCTATCCACAAGGCAGTTCCGTACAAGCCCAGCGTCATATAACTCGAAGAAAACAAGAGCAGAGGCGCTGCAATAGTCCGCTTCAAATGGGGAGGGAACAGATAAGGTCGGTTGGCGTTTGAAATCGTTGCATCTTCGGCTCCGTTGTAGCATGGGTTTGGCTCCAGAACAACGTAGTGCAGAAGATTGATAGGCTGTGATGTAATCAATAAGTGTTCCGTGCACAGATGATTGTAGTACGTACCCATGGAAGAAAGCTACCAAAACGCAAAAGAATATTAATGAGGGGCAGCCTTCCCGCTCTTTCTGATTTCTTAGGTATCTGAGGCGTTAGGCATATGGAATCTATCGCCCATTGCCATTTATGGAGGGCGACCGGGTATATGGAATGTTGACCTTTCCGAAGATGTTCCAGGGGTAAAACGTACAGAAGGAGCTCTCTGACTCGACAGATGAGTAGGTATCGGTCCTGCACCACAAGATATCCTCGAACATCGTGTCCCTTGAAGAAGAAGAAAGAATTAAACGGGGAAATTGCATCGGTTAGAAGAGACATACCCGAACGTTTTCATTGCAACTATCACGCAACTCTATGTCACAGTCCTCATTCCAGAAGAACGCTCTCTCATATTCATCTACACTGATCAAGTTTGTCCCGCATAGATGGCGAACTTTACGGTTCTTGGATGGGTGTGTGGCTAATGTCACGAAAGCCTTGGATGTATCTCCGGAAGTGAGACCAACGAGCTCGACTTTGTCGCTTCAGTCATGCAATAAGGCACGGCCTGGCAAACTAAAATAGATCACTTACCCATCCTGTACAGCCAAGACGATCGGACTAGTAGAATCTGCATTAAACTGAAAAGCAAAGGTAGCCGAGACGCGGAAAGATCGTCGAGCAACGCATGTAGGCGTGTCCGTCTGAACGTCCCAGCAACTAGCTTCCCATAAGCGTTGGCGGGGATTCTCCTTCCTGAGTGCCACGAGGTAACTATAGCCATGGCTTTGTAAGAACCTCAGCTGAGTGATTTGTCCATCGCCGAAATCGATGCGACGGCAACGTGCCTTTTCCGGCGGGGAGGACCACCGGCGACGCAGCCGCACCGCGCGGTAAACGAATTGCTCTAGCTCCTGCGCGTCCAGCGACTCTAATGTAGTCTGAGATAGACCAGGAACTGGTATGCCATTGTCTATGACTTTCTGCGTTAATTGTAGGTGCCAAACGCTGCGGAAACGCGTGATTTGTGCGACTGCTTTACACGTCTAGTATAATGGAATAAGCTGAGAATCACAACTTGTGTTGAAGAGGTTATTTTTTTTGGGCCACTGACTTGTCTGATGTTCAGGATGTCTGCCAAGTCGAGATGGCTGAAGATTGCAAGAAAAATGTCGATGGGCAGGGTTACGATCATTTGGAGGAATGAGTTGGGGATGCATCGGATCCTCTTTTATGCGAGGGACTGTCACGGAGGATCGTTCTCAGCGCCGTGCGGCAGCGTACGGCTTACTAGTTAGATGATGTGGTATAAATAGCTTTAAGCTATAGATATCCTCTACCGACACTTTTCACCACCTAGTACGAGTACGACAGAGCCTTTCTTGCCGACCTTCTGCGTCCTGATTTCGAATCCACACTGGTCCGCAACACAAGCGTCCAATCAAGCGAGGCCAGACTGATTCAGACAAAAGTCAAACCAGGTTATAGTACCCTCTGATTTCCGACTCTAAGAATGGTCCCAGCCATCCAACCTGATCTTCAAGGTACTTAGGCATTGCCAGTTGCTCTCGGAAACAAACAGGAACAAACATCGCGTCTGCGCGGAACTACTCCGGAAGGGAAATCCGAGCCCGGCCAAGCTATCTGTCCGAATAACACAAGATTCAATGCCCGCAGTTGCAGGCGATGCGCTGGAGCAAACCAAAACGCAAAAGCTCTCGCAGCCCATCGTCTCCAATGTGTCTGGCGCTTTTACTGATATTTCCGACACCCTGTCGAATCAACAGAACCTAGCAACATCGTTCAATGCTCTTATGAAGAAGTTCGAACCATTGGTTAAGATCGCAGATGAAGTTGCAAAGGTTCGTTCTTCTGTATCTTTTCCTTCATTGGACGATCTGAATCGAACATTTTTTCAAAAGATCCATCCTTATGTCAATTTCGCGTGGCAGGTGCTTTCTGTCGGAATGAAGGTGAGTTAACTCGATTATTCTGGTCCTTTTCTTCATACGCATCTATTCGATCAGATGGTGCAAGCACAACAAGCTCGGGATGTGAAGATTCTAGATCTCGTCAGAGCGATGGAGAATACCTACTCGTTCGTGGTTTCCGCCGACGAACTGAAGAGCCACCCTGTTCTTCAAGACATCATGGAAGAAATATTGAAGCAAACGATTGAATGCGGGTATTTCATTCAAGATTATACACGACGCAACTTTGGAAGTACGTGGTATGCTCTTTGAAGCATGGTAACAGTTTGATTGAAGGTTGACCAGACACTGTTATTGTTCATCCTTTCACCGACGTCGACGATCAGATAGCTAAATTCTGCACTGCGTTCGCAAATCTCAGGAAGAATTTCGATTCAAGACTTTTGCTGACGACGGCCTTGTTCTTGTCATGAACGGCGTCTTCCGTCGATATGATAGGTGCGTGTCCATACACCTTCAGACATTTTACGTTGTCTCATGATTTACACCTAGCACGTCATCAAGTGTTGAAACCAGAGGATATGGACGAATACAATCGCACTCCCTGTCTTAAGAATACGAGGTGCAACGTCATTAACGACGTTATGGAGTGGATCGCAGATGACTCGAACGAGGGAAAGAAGGTTTTGTGGGTATACGGTTTGGCCGGGACGGGGAAGAGTACTCTGTCGACGACAATCGCACAAATCATGCGTGGGCTCCACCGCTTGGGCGCTTTCTTTTTTTTCAACCGTGATATACCACAAAGGAACTTTGCAACATTGATCAGAACGCTCGCGTTTCGACTTGCCATGTTCGATGCTCGCTTCGGTGCTACAATCTCGTGGGTGGTGACAAATAACGACAACATGGCTGGAATGCCTCTGCAGTTTCAATTCGAAAAATTGCTGTCAGCTAATGCCCTGAATTCTGTGGAATGGTCTAGTGGACCAATCGTTTTGATTATCGATGCTTTGGACGAGTGCGGAAGTGAAGCAGATCGCAAGATCTTAATGCAGGTTCTGTCAAAGGGCTTTTCTGATCTCCCTTCCTTCATTCGAATTATGGTTGTTAGCCGGCATGAACGAGACATCCAGCACGCACTAGGATCCCATTTGCATGTGCGCCCGTACCCTCTGGACATTGATTCTGTGGCAAACAAAGATGATGTTTCAAAATTTATTCGACATCGTTTGGAGGAAATACGTATAATGGATGGATGCTTAGGCGATCATTGGCCCGGCGACGATAAAATCAGTTCTCTAGTCAACGGTGCAGGTGGCCTATTCATATGGGCATCAACTGCATGTTTGTATATCGAAAGCTATGCTCCCAATCGACGGCTTTCCGAGCTCGTTAACAAGCAGCCAGAAGGGAGTTCTTCTGGACCGTTTGCACAGCTGGACAGCTTGTATGAAACAGGTCTACAATCTGCCTGTTTGTGGAATGACCGATCATTCCGCTTGGACTGCTGCAACATACTAGGCGTGATCCTATGTGCGCGAGTCCCCCTGTCGTGTTCTGTCATCGACGCCCTCCTCGCGCTACCTCAAGACACGCCGTCTTGCAAATTAGTCTCTCGCCTGAGATGTGTTCTTCACGTCAGCGAAACAGAGCAAATCCGTATCCTTCATCCTTCGTTCCACGACTATCTATCGGAACGGTGCAGACAAGCCTTGGTCCATCGATCTTGAACATAGTAACGAAGAACTCGCCCTTCCGAAACAAGTGAATTCCACTTCATTCAGGATCAGGGTGATGACGATGATAGCAGAGGAAAGCACTGAGATGTTTTTAGAATGTAATGTTTTTTGTTGTATGCCACAATATGAATTCCATGTTCTTTTCTCTCTCTCTCTCTCTCTCTCTCTCTCTCTCTCTCTCTCTTCTCTCTCTCTCTCCCTTTTCTATTTAATCAATTTAATCTATTTCCAAATTTTCAAATTTTACCAGCTCCAGAGCCTATTTCGATACCGCGTCACTGCATCATTTCGGTACTTGACTTGGATGGTTTTGGCTGAGTTGAGAATCCTCAATTTGGATGGTTATTGGTTCATGGTAAGAAGTGAACCGAGTTGCATTGCTATGTAAAGAATACCGCAAAAACATGTAGTACTAAACAGGTGGGAACTATATTCGACATCGGTAAGTATCTAATCGCCAACTGTCCAAGTAGCAGTATACGTAGGGGAACCTGGATGTGATGACGTAACGTGACGGCTTGACAAGGATGTCATTGAGATGGGTGGAGCGGAATTCGAAGTAAGAACGCTAGCGTCGTTCGTATCTTGCATGCTGGCACTTGAGATCCTAGGAAATATGCGACCTATTACTCATTCTTAAACCTATTGGAATAGCAACGAGTATCAGAACGCACGGACGAAGCTATATAATTCGCCGTTCTTAAT
>WION01000606.1:0-28868 GCA_015039365.1 Amanita rubescens
CACTTTGGCAGGATATGTCGTTGAATTTATCTTGAAATTTTCAGTGGTTTCGTGGCTCTATGAATGGCTAGGAGCGCACCTCCAGTCTCTTTTGGGCGGCTGAAGACGCAGAGCGAGCTGCAGACCCAAACTTAGGGTTAGGTCACACTTATTCGATATTCACACGCCATCTGAGAGCCTCTTTTTTTTTTTTTTTTTTTTGAATAGGAGCGAGTGTATTGCCACAACACACTACAGAGGTACTCTGGGAAAAAACCTACACTAGGTGAGGAAAAGAACCCGTAAGCTAAATACTTATACTAATCGCGAAGTCGGCATACGGCCGCATACAGAGTTAAACTAGTCCCACCCCCAGAAGAAGTCGAGGAGGGAGGAGCGATGAGCCTTGAAAGAAAAGGGGGGCCTAGTCTAAGCCTAGGCCGTCGTAGCGAGCAGCGACGCGGGCGGTTTGTTTGGTTACGTGGCGTTGATCGCGAGCCTGGCGGACTTGCTTCAACCGTTTGGCTTGCAGGGTGGCGAGCGCTTTGTCGTCGAATCTAGAGATGAAGAAGGGGCAGTCCCGAATCTGAGAGCCTCACCACCAGGTCTCGTGTTTTGCGCGACTCTCGTATTCTGCGCATTGCTGGTCACTCGAGGCCCGAGTCTGGAATTCGAATCTGCGCGCTGGGTGTGTGAATCGGAATCTCTAGTGACGCTCCCCGCACTCCTCAGTAACTTACATAATCAAGCAATCTCCGTCAAGCCACCTCGTAAGACCCACAACCACCACAGGTTGCGGGACCTATAGCGCCACTCAATTGGGTCCACCATGTCTTGGCCGGCCATAGTCCTTCGCAAGTTCGCAAAGGTCCCCGCTGCTGCATCAGTGGCTGACTTTCCCGGGCCTTACAACATCCTTCTATACTCGCTCTTCCCTCCTAACACTAATTTCATGCTTGCACCACGTTGGCCGCCTCCGAGTTCACTCGAACCAACGTTTATGTACGAGGTCGTATACAACTTAGACTTGGGCGAACCAGTTCTCGTACTACAGCTAAAGGCTCCTGGGGACCTTCAATCTCGTTCTACGCGCGAGGCATCGGACCGCCAGATTCGAACTCGCATGACGAATTTGTCTGGTTGGTATCCAAAGTCATCGCGTATCTTAAAACCTAACTAATTTTTGCTTGCAGTTCGCTGTCCAATCCCTGTCCTACACGGTATCAGCGCCATGGGAACTCGACTCTGTTTCTACACAAAGCCCCGCTACGATGCTATCCTTCCGCAACAGATTCCAGCTAACACTGGGACGATGACAGACACGGCACCCCCGGAGCGATGGAATTGTGATCTTCTGGAGCGTGAGGGAGAAAAAGTTCCGACATGTGGTGAACGAGATTAAGAAGGCGTGTTCAGTTCTCGCTTATCATGAGAGGAGAAAGAAATAGTTTTGGACGAGATCAAGCGAGCGTGTTTTGGCTCTTTGTAACTATACATATGTACAAGATATGTGATTGTACTCCCTTCCTGATGTTGGGTTGCACTGTTTGACGTCATAATCTGTTCAACTCATGAAAAAGATGGAGATCCGAAGGTGTCTTAGACTCCTATCGCGGATACGACCAGGAAGAAATAATATTAGAATCGACGCACGTAAAAGTGTTTTCATTACTAGTGTAAAAGAAACCGAGGTGGCGTGATTAAGAAAACTTCCATCTATTACCGCAGATGGTACAGCTGATGGGGAGTTAAATGGCGACGGTCACAAGAAAGGAAGAATACGCACGTAACGAAAGTCTGGAACGCGTTGATTAGAGACGAGAGGCAGGAGAGGACATGTTGGTTCATAGCCTCGTCAGCAGTACGAGTCTGTGCTTGTCTATAGCGGCATTTTCTGATAAACGATGAGCGACTCGAAGACCGTGATGGAAACACAAACTTGTTCGCATCGCGAGCACCGGAACGCTTCCGTTTCGGCTTGTTGTGGGTTTCGTGGCAGTGGTATTTGTCCCCCCGATTGATGTACAATGACAGCCGCATTCAACGATCAACACAGCGTTCGCTTGGGTAGCCGCGTGTATCGTCTATGCGCTCGTTTACCTAGTCGTCATCCTGAGGCAGGGTGCAAGTTCAACGCGTTGGTACCCAACTTGGCGACCTTGTTATCCCGAGTCCTCGCCTGATTCGTTTGATGACGCCTCGCTGAGCCACGGCACGGAGGAAACTGGTACGGGATGAGATTCGTTCACTCGTTTTACTCATTGATTCTCTCATCTCCGTATTAGCGTACTACCGTGATGAAGGAAAGCATACGCAAATCCTGTTAGGTACCGCAGAGAGTACAATGATCTGACTCCTACATCTTGCTTGAACGAATGATAATACTGGTAGTTGGTAACAAGCTAAGCAATCGTGGGTGATGTCAAGCACCCCATCGCATTCCGGGGTCGTGCTTAATCGACTGTTCAATCTCGTTTGGCGTCATGTCTACCACCTTTTTGCCCCCTAAGAGATGCATAATTGGTTCTGTAATGACCATGTTTTCAGGATATCAATATGTCAAAGATGATAATTCTCACTGAGCAAAGGAATGAATTCCAGAAGATGTTTTGGTTCCATCACTGCCGCAGCCTTGTTATGATTCCACCACATTTCATCGACGCTTATAATCCGAGGCCTCGCAACATTGATCCATGCATATTTTAATGACCTGAATTTCTCACTCGTGGCCGTAACACTCCCAGCTGTTCTGCTGCTTAGTAATTGCTTATATTTTTGCTGTAGCTAGACTCACAGGTGAGCATCGTGCCCGGTGGAAAATACTCGGAGGCAGGTTTCCTTTGGACCGGGTCCTTTTCATAAAGATAGTCCATGTTCCATGCAATCTCTACGACGACCACCATTCCGGCTCTTGGAGGCCCAATGACCACAACCGGGACAATGCCGCTTCTTTGATGCTTGGGGGGGACACTTATCAGCACATTGTCCTTGTGCAGGTCACAACATAATACTAACCCAAAGGGATGAAGGAGCGTGTAGACGGAGCCCAGACATCCATCAGTGTTAGCCGGGACTTTGGGATGTTGTAATGGTTCGAGGTGAGCGTTTGTCGGTTCCTCCTGTACAGGCGCAGCGTTAGAGACGCTGAAGAGCGCGAAGAAGAGGAGTGCGTATTGGAATAAGATCATTGCTAATAACCTTCAAACGATTAAGCTGGGGAACATATTCCATGCCAGACCGGATTGGACATACCGAAAAAGACAACTAGAAAATTTGATTTGAGGGAATCGGAGGCCAGCTCCTGTGGGACGCAGTCAAGGGGCCCATGATGGGGCTAGGATGCATATTTATGCCCGTTCCGCTGCCTGACCCTTTGGAGAGACCCCTCAAAACGACATCTTCCAACCCGATCAAGAACATAGCCTTGGTCCCTGTTGCATCATGGTAACCCATACCCGGCAAGTTGAGTTAAACGCTCCGTCCAAAGCTACGCCTTGAACATGTCGCAGGCAATCACCCATCTTGCCCGTATGAGCAAGTGATAGCTCATAATACGTAGTTCAGTGGAGATTGAGGACGTACATGATTGAGCCCGTGCCAAACTCGATAGGCGACGGACGGAAACGGAGCGCTGCGACGACTGATCTTGATGATCGTTGCTTGCTAGCTAGTACGACTCGACAAAGGTCATCAATACCAGTATCTCGATCGAGTTGTACGCCTTGTACGATCATAGACAATTCGGACATCCATAGACATTCATCCAGTCACAGCAGGGCATGGCGGCTCGTGACGGAGATGCATCGAGTTGTTCCCCAGGAGACGCAGCTCTTCCGGCCCAACACCGTTCAAAGGTAGTTGTTCCGCGCTCGTCGGATCAAGTTCTTTAGTCTGAAATTTGAATGTGTGTTATTGTTTGGGTGTGAAATCTCTAGTGCCAAGACCCTCAGTCGCGAATCCAACAATTTCCGTAAAGTACAGCTTCGTCAGTCGTCACCGCGCCAAGCCCCGCAGCAAACTCGCTCCGCAAGTCTCTCCAAACACTAGTGCTGCGCAAATGAACACGGTCGCCTCAAAAATACCTACCGAAACGCTATGTGATATATTTCTCCTCCTATGCGACGGGCCTATTGCTCTCCACGAGTTGAGGAACATATCGCGCTCCCACGAGTTCCCGTGGGCCGTAGGACAAGTTTGCAGGCACTGGAGATGGGCATTTGTGTACTACCCAGCTTTATGGTCCGCTTTCTCTTTCGAGGAACCCCAGCCTGACCCTAGCGTTACTTACATCGCTGAAATGAACCGACGTGCGGAAATATACCTCAAACGCTCCAAACAGCAGCCTCTCACCTTACTTGTTAGCGTACCGGGTCCGACAATCAACGACAAAATTTATTCACCCATTTGGGGGATGTTGTTATCGTGTTCAGATCGTTGGAAATGGGCAGATCTGGATATAGAAGATCAGTCCCTGATAAATGGTCTTGTCGAACGCAGGAAGAAAATGTCGATTCTCGAGTCGCTGACAATCGTTATATACGATATCCAAGATCATAAGTACGGCACCGCCTTCGAAATCGCGCCGCACCTCACCCAACTAAACCTGAACTATGACAATACGAGAGACGCGACATGCGGGACGTTGGAAAGATGGCCGTTTCCCTGGGCACAGTTGACCAAGCTCACGATAGACCAACCCTATCTAGAATTTGCTAACAGTGATGCACTCCGATCATTTCTACTTCAGTTTCACAATGTCGAAGAGCTACACTTCGACGTATTTTTCGTCGATGTTGATTCTGACATTCCCGAATGTCCAACTGTTCGCTTTCCTCGTCTCAAACTCTTTGGAATCTCGCTTGCTGTTTCCTGGATGCTTTCATTCTTTGAAGCGCCCATGCTGGAACATCTCTCCGTCTGCGACGGTTTTGAGGACATGAATGACCATAACCATGATGAAGAAATATTATCTTTTGTCCAACGTTCTTCCTGTCGCATTCGCCGCTTGTCACTTCAAGATTGTACGGCCGATGTGGCTCAGAACATCATGGAGGTGCTGGACCATGTGGAGGGGCTCTCCGTTGAGCCATATTTCGATGTGCAACCGGGATACGCCCATCGCATTATACGGGACATCGCAGACTCCGGCGGCATCTGTCCCAACCTGCGGCTGCTGGAGGTGTCGTGTTGTCCTGGATACTTTGACGATGTTGTACTGGCAGCGACTTGTGTTCTCAGTGCACGGTGCACGGAATCGAGGTCCAGGCGCAGCATTGTGCCACTCAAGAGATTAATTATCACAGTAGATTGGGATGGTTGCAACTGTGGCCACTGCAGTGCTTTGAACAAGGCATCAGGAGCCATTGATACGGCATTGAAACATATGTGCCTTCACCCATCTTTCAGTGCCTTTTGTCTTGACAGTGACAGCTGGGGCCGTACATTGACCGTTCATGCTTCGATTGCTGGCGCCCAGATTGATCTTACTATCCACTACCCCGACGATCCCGACGATCCCAATGCATACCAGTACTACGCTGAGCAAAGCTGCAGACACATTAGTATTTTAGAAAGTGAACGCACACAAGAATAACTTTTTGTTAACTATAATTGACGAATTAGCGAGTCAGACGAAATTTGTTACATTTCACATGATCGTCCGCAGTGATACGATTCGTGGTATACGTAGTCGCCGCAGACCCAAACTTAGGGTTAGGTCACAACTCTGACCCACAATGCCATCTCGAAAAAAGCCAGTGCCAAAGCCTTCCACGAGCGCTCGGAACCTTCACAAAGAAACCCGAAATGGCGCTCATCTCACTTATTCACGCGCCATCCAATCATCTGAGGGCACTGCGGGATACAATGTCACCAGGCCCCGTGCTTTGCGCGCTCGTTCACGACGCTCACCACCTACTACTATCCATAGCCTCCCTTTGGAGATCCTCAGCGAAATTTTCATTTTTGCCTTGCCAACCGACCAGGAGCTTTACCGCAGGTCACAGTCTTACGAGGGACGAAATATGATAAATCCGACTCTCGTATTCTGTGCAGTGTGCTCTTCATGGCGGTTTCTTGCGTTTTCCACCCCTCGATTGTGGAATACGGTCCTCATCCATATCCCACATGACATAAACGAGGCCCAGGCTAACAGGAAGGCCACCCACCTTGCTCAATGGATTGAACGCTCTTGTTCGCTTCCTATTACACTACACATATCCAGTGACATCATCAACCGGAAAGGTCTCGAAGCTCCCATTTTATCAGTTATCAATGACCACGCTGCTCGTTGGGAATCATTGTATTCCTATTCTCGAGATTTTCAACCATCATCGTCTTTGTTTCAGTTTGATGGATTTCACTCATTGCGGCGATTATATTATCCCTATTTGGATCCTGTGTCGTGTGCAAATGAAACCGTTCTTTGGGCGCATCTCACACACCTCCAAATTCCGAAATGCATACCTTGTCGGAATGCAGCAATGATTTTCATGAAGTGTCCGAAACTAGCGTATGTGTCCATCTTTGTTGATTCATCGGAAATTGGACAAAGTACAGTTCCAATAATCTTGGAAGACTTAGTCACCTTCCACCTTAACACGCACGACCAGAACTGTCTCCAAACACTCGCGGACCTGCTTTCTTTGCCCTCTGTACGAGAAATTTCCATTAATGAAATTTCGCTAAGAGATATCCAACCGCTCTTAAACCTTTTTACTCGATCATCTTGTTCCCTTGACAAGTTGGAGATTTTTGGATTTTGCCTCTCGTCAGGAGAGTATCTCGACGTCCTCACACACTCGTCTTGCGATTCACTCACTTCGCTCACCTTACGCCCCTCATTTTGTAACGCGGGTGGGTCAGTTGACGAAGTGCTTCCAAGACTCACCTTACACCGAAATGACACCGTGTGCCATCATTTAACATTCTTGGCAATCGGCTATTGTATTCCAACCCCGTTACACTCCGCACTACTGAATATGGTGGAGTCCCGAATTAAATCGCATACTGGCCAGGTACCAGAAGAACCTGCGCTTCATTTTCTCCAGCTTCACGTCAAATATCTCAGGAAGAACACGGCAGAATGGAATAAGGTTGGGAGGGGGAGCGGAATGGAATACAGCCGTGAAAGATTCGCACCTGGTCGCCTCTCAGTTCGGTTTCGAAGACAAGGCTTCAGGAAGCCGCCTAACTTCGACGAGCTGTTTTGGTCATGATCATAAGGTTGCGTCTGTCGTTATTACATCACAAATCTCCTCACTATCATAATATGTGATATCCGCAGGACTACTTTGTCCCTTTTCTTCGATAGTTCAGTGACTCAGAATGCTCATAAGATCGGAATTGTTTTTCGAACCGCTATGTTTTCTTTGGGATATTCTCTGAACTCTTTTATCGACATACTTCACGGCATTCTCCACCAATAATAGTCTGGAGCGTCTTGAGCATAGCACCGGCTCAATCAGGATAATGGAGTCATGTTGGCAGTGGGTTCGCGCCGGTGTCTTGCAGATTCAAGATCGACGACGGTTCACGACCAAACTGGAAGCATTGTCCAGGGGTAATGTCAACCTCTGAGTGTCATCCAGACACTAATGCAAAGCAGGTTACTTCGTTTTATTCTTGTGCCACCCCTGCCTACGACAGAGGATCATCAGCACTGGGTGTCCTCAGGAAAGCAAGCGGTGACGCGGTCCGAAGTCACGATGCTCACGACCCTCATCACGTGCACAAATAATCTGGACGCGTGGCATTGAATCAGGGCCACCGCCACCGCATCTCTTTCTCGTCTTCCACCGTCATCCTCCTTCTACTCCTCTCGCCGTTTTCCTCCCCTCCCATTCCACGCGGTAGGCCATTTCCTTTCTGGTCTTTTTTCCTCAAGCTTTCAAGCTTCAAGCCTTTCAAGTTTATGAACACAGGCACCATTCGCCACCGCATGCCCCTATCACAACATCCGTCCCGACTAGTACTCTGAACGAAGTCTGAATTCTCTCTGACCTTTTTTTCTTCTCACCTGCGCACGATGCCTCTGTCTAAAAAACGCGCCACTCCATTTCAACTGGGCGGGTGGGTGGGTTAGGAGTAGCATCCTCAAGACGCGCTTTCAACGCAAATTTAAACTCCAAGGGTGTTCCGTCATCGCGGCGAGAGCGAGCACTATCTGTCTCTAAGTGGCGACACTTGAGTTGACCACCAAGTTCGCCATGAAGTTACGACAACAAGCTTCCATGAAGCATTTCAAGACTCTTTGATGTAGAAATCGCGGTGAGATGTGCATCAAGGCGTGAACCAGGCTGATCATGTTTTCAACCGTCAACCGCATTGGGTCGAGTCTGGTATGTGATAAGTTCTATGACAGATTGGTTCTCACTCGCCATTATAGATGTGATCATGAGATTGAAACGCAGTGCAGCGCCGATACTTGTGACCGATCTTCGAGAAGACGTGAAGACGGCTTGACCGAGAAGTTCTGACATGAAACCGAAACGCCTTCTTAGGTCTCTCGTCCTCTTTGCGCTTGCGCTGCCACCAGCTTTATGAGTGCTTTCTACAGAGAAGACATTCGGTAGCCTGAGAAATCTGACGTCAAGAAGCTGAATCGCTAAACTCCTGTTCTCTTGATTCTGTCGTCTTAACTCGCACCGACAATGGCTTTATGAGCGACTTCAACAAAGAAGACGTTATTCGTTAAGGCGGCATTGACCGAGAAATCTAACATGAAGAGCCTGAGAACTCTCCTCGTCTGGCGTCGTTGCAAATGGTCACTATAAAGTTGATCGCGAAGGCGGCGAACCATCAAAACTCTTGACCTTGAGCGTTGAAGTGTCTTATGTGGCTAATGGATTTAATTATTGATTTGGCTGCGGCGGCTAACTTTTCTAGGTTCCCGGGGAAGGTGAGAGCAGCTTGCTGTTCTTTCCTCGTGCTTCCTTGCCGTGGGCCCCGGGCTTAAGACCGTTCGTCTTTGACGAATGGTCGAACTAAAGCACGTTAAATCCTACAACCTGCATGCCACGCTACTAAAGTAAGAGGTTTGAATTCTTATTCTGACAGTGAATTAATTAAGGCAAATATAGATCGCTGATTTGGTCCTGTTTCCACGTGCGAAAGGAATGTCTCGACTGCAGGTACTTTTCTCTCTCTTTTTTTTTGCGTCCCGATAAACGATGCACCAGGCGGCCGATTCGTTCTTCGCTTGATGCTGAGCCACGGGTAATACTACGCTTTCCATATAGAGTTACTGGTCATGGTTGGGGATAGATCATTGCGCCCTTCATCTGAACGGGGAGGGATGATGGATTAGGCTCTGCATTGAGTTCTTTTTCTTCGAGTCTCGACTATCACTCTGAAGTTCATGACTACGCGTTGTCTTGGAGAAGTACATACGACAATACCTAAAATACATCCGCTCCATAGTCGTAAGTCATGTACACCGCAATACGTCGCTCCCATACATCGAGCAGAGGAGAAAGATCACCAGGCCAATACCTTTCCATTACCGTCCACAAACTTGCCTGGGAGAACCGATATGGGCATTTCAATGCCAACGCAAAGCAGCACAGTACTCACCAGTGGCTCCATCTTTTCCGAGCAATGCCCAAGACAACAAAGACTCTGCGCCTTGCCTGGTCGGTTTCCCTTCTTCATGGAAATCACTCATCCTGCTTTTCGTAAAACCAGGAGACACTGCGTTAACCTTGATTCCTTCCTCTTCCAACTCCTGAGCGAGCGTGATCGTGTACGAGTTGACGGCTGCTTTGGAAGCACTGTACCCTACATCTTGGAGCTGGAGATGAGAAGTGTAACCTCCTTTCAAAGAGTTGGAAGCCAATTCGCTAGACACGTTGAGAATGACGGCTTGTGGAGAGGCTCGTAGGAGGGGTAAGAACGTTACGGTGGTTTGTACAAGACCAATCAGGTTAACTTCAATGCAGTCCCGCATGGCAGATACGTCGGCCTTGACGGCGAAGTCTTCCCAAGTCTTGCCCCTCACGCCTGCGCGCAGAATCGTGGTGGTAGTTTAAACACCTAGTCCCAGGGTATAGCGAAGTTAAACCCTACCTGCATTGTTGACGAGTACGTCCAAACTTCCCTCACTCTTTTCAATTGTCTCCTTTGCGGCCTTGACAGTTTCGATCTTCGTAACATCGAGCAGGACGAACGTGACGTCTAGATTCTCCTTCCTCAGCTTCTCGCTATCGTGATGCGAATAAACAACAATGACTACATCTGCGAGACATAACTACTCACGCGGCTTCTCTACCTGCAACGGGCTTCCTAGCTCCAAGATATACTTTGTGGCCTTTTTGCCCCAGAAGGCGAACGAGCTCATAGCCGATGCCGGTATTGGCGCCTGTGTCAATAACACAATAGTTAACGACGTTGCGTAGACGGACAAGGCTTTCATTACCTGTGACAAGAATGACTTTGGACATGACTTTGTAGCGCTTGTTGTTGCTTCAACATGGTGAGGGCGAGATTTATATACTCCAAAATTCCTGCGATTTGCAGCTGACGTGATTGATTTCAAGTTGGGGTAGCATGGGTATTGGCTGACCAACCGTGCTGTCAACGACAACGTAGCAATGCGGACACTACCATTCAAAGTACTCGTATTCCCTATTCATATCATAGTATTTGTCAATGTTCATCACTTGGCGGGTGACATACGCAAATTTGCTTACGTTGTCTAGACATATTCGTAAGCTCGATTCACCTTCATGGGTTTGTAGACGACGTGATCCTCATGGCGGATCGAAATCAATGCTTATCCACTTACGTAATCGCCTGTCCATACGCCAGCTGCCACAAATGGCAGTGGCATGGGAAGTTCGTACCTACCTTCTATAATACATTTGGCTCCACTGGCAAGCGACTCGGGGCCTGTACGAGTAACAAGCTTGGACCCACTTCAGTGAAACTGGGCTCCTCCGTGGGCACTTGATCAATGTTCGACAGCATTCGTGAATTTCAGATCGACTCGGGACCGTCGTATGGATACTTTCTTCCGGAGACTTTGGGTCGTCATTTTCATCAAATACATATTTCAGGCACACCACTAGGGCACTGGCAGCTTACCCAATCTCATAACGTCGTATATCCTAGAACCGAGTAACGAGTAACGAGTTAAATGGATCGAGTCCGATTGACGCACGGAGCTCGCGAAGATAAACACCCATATGTCGCAAGCTGGGCTTGCAATGTTGTCAAGTTACCCCTATCCGCAAATTGCAAGAGCCGGAGCTGACTGCTTGGGAGCGCCGGAACGGTAAACACGACGGAGCGCGTTGAAATACCAGTGCAGACGCTGTGACTGGTGAAGGAGGGATTTAATAGAATTATCTACTACAGTGTCGATGACAGACGCA
Source organism: Amanita rubescens (assembly GCA_015039365.1). Lineage (NCBI taxonomy): Eukaryota > Fungi > Basidiomycota > Agaricomycetes > Agaricales > Amanitaceae > Amanita > Amanita rubescens. Next base: position 11,352 of record WION01000606.1, read on the forward strand.
GTCTCATTACACGGAGGGGACCTGGATTCATTGTACATTAATATTTTTAGGAAGTTTATACAATCCAACACTCACAAAGGATCCAAGATTACACATTCAGATCATATCTTACTATCACATGTCACGGATCCAAATTCCAATCGTACCATAGCGTCTTATACTCCTGGTAGAGAATACGTCCCACCATATCATGGATCAAAGGATTCTGTGACCGACGGCAATGCTCGACGCAGGCATTGAATACCCTTCGGTTGGCGATCACCAGCGTCAATGAGCTTGATAGACGAGCAAAAACTGGCAAAGCGCTGATCTACAGGCATTATGCCCTCAGTTCTGCCACGTACTATCTATATAGATTGTCCACTCACGACATAGTTGGGTTGGCTGCTCGGCGCTTCGAGACCTGAAGAAAGCACCAGCTGCTCAAGTTTTGTGCATTGCAAGAACAAAAGTTCTTGCTTGACATCCCATCCTCCGACAAAAAGAAAATTCAAGATGTTAGTGCTGAGATATGTCAGGCTTCCCGAATGCCGAGCCATAATCTCCAGTATCTTCTCCCTGCAGAATGAAACACTGCAATTGCGGATAGAAAGACCAACAAGTCCTGGGTGGTCGCTGAGATAGTTAATTATATATCCCCTGATCCACGCTGTTTGGATGACTGCTGGGAATATACGCTCAGAGTGCAGTAATGCAATCAACCTAGAATTACGTAACTCGCCCAGATCGATGGAGGTCAAAGAGCGTATATGGGGAATAATTGCTCTGAGATCACTGTCCGAAGATTCGACATCGCATATACCAAGGTGTTCCAGCTTCAAGGGGCTGCTAGCTGGTACGTAGCCAAAAATCGTAGAGAAGCTCACTCCAGAAAGTGCGTGCTGGAATAGTTCGAGATGAGTCAGATTAAGATTCGCCCCTAGGACCTTTCCCACATCGTTGATTGGATTCGGCTGATTCTGAAACAGTCTCCGACGCCATTCTGGAACTTCAACTCTAAGCTTGCGTAAATTGTGCAACTTGGAGAAGCATTCAAAGATGAAGCTTAGATCTTGTTTATAGTCGATTAAAAGTACCAGTTCAGATAACTGATGAAACTTTAGGAGAAGCTTGACTGAGCCGGACGCCATCCGATCCAGACCACTGTTTCCTTGGGATTCCCATCTGGGGAATCGTCAGCTCGTATCCGCAGTAGCGACACTAGAAAACTTACATAACGCGACTAACATTCGGCATACTAAGCACCAAAGCCCGTGGCAAGCGATATCTTGCATGAAGTCTCACAGCCGAATCGCATATGTTCAAAGGCAGGAAACGTGGAACAACGAGGATCATGAGAAGATACACCAACGGAGCAAGTGTGGAATTCCAAATCATCCCAGAAACCCATTGATCTGAGTTGCGCATTTTTCGGAAGGACTTGAACACCGTCAAACGTTCGTATTTCCATTTCCAACCCAACACAAGCGTGTTGGTCGCATATAGGTTACTATTAAGATTCGAAGAGACCATAGCATGGAGTTGACGTATATTGGATACTGGATTGTCTCCATTTCCAAACAAGCGGACAGAGGACAAAACTCTAGGCGCTGCGGCATGATTGAAGGCTCTGCATACCAGACGAAGCGACTTCAGCTGATCAAAAGTCGTACTGATGTCCCTCATGAACTGCGGGCAATTCAAGACAGGCAAGGACAGTCATGTTAAAATTAGCGTACATAGGTGATGATCTGCCCTAGTAACTCGGGCGGAAATTCAGCGAGGAGGGATTGCTTTGGGCGGGCACGTTTTTTGGCGAGGAGTTTCTGGTAGAGGTACGAGAAGGAGGTCTTGTGCGATTTTTTGCCTTGGTCTTGCAATGAGACATCCTCACAAGCTGGTAGCATAGTGCCTGTTTCCCGTTTTAAGTGCATGAATATTAGAGACGGCGTCGGCAAGAATATGATGGACAGCAGGTTACATTGAACTTTTCGGCGGAAGAGCCTGATGGCAACGAGGTTGGATGGATAACCAGTGAGCTCAGGCGATGGATGTAACGGAAGTCGGAGGTGCTGCACAGCAAAACAAACAGTGCAAATATAGGCCCGGGAACAATATGCTAGTATTCGCCTTTACGATGGTGGCAATGGTTATAACGGACTGGATCTCCTTTCGCAGCTGATCCAAACCCTCCAATTCATTACCGTTTGTATCATCTGCTAATTTATCCATTATGTTTACGAAATAAGGTATGCGGTATGAGTAGAGATCCATGTGAAGCACTTCTGCAATGATTCAGGTTGATAAACGCTACAGTGAGATGAAAATGAGCGGAGTGAGACAGGGAGAAGCTACGGCGGCGAATCGGATTCCACGTGCGTTTCAACATCTGAAGCAATCACAGAGGCATCTGGCTGGTGATTGTCGTGTATGATCAAACTCTTATCATCCCCTGAAACACGAATCTTGACCACATCACCGTCTCTAATAGCACGAAAAAGCGCAAGAGTCAAACTCAAGTAACGCACATAGGATAATAAAAGCGTACCTGATCGTACCCCGCAACAGTTTTTGAGCCAAAGGGAACAACACATCCGTACGAACTACACGCGCAATTGCACGTGCACCGTACAACTCCGAGTAACCTTGCCGCGCGAGCCACTCCTTGGCAGTCTCGTCCACGTCCAAGACAATGCGGCGGTCGTTGAGCCTATCCGCGACGTCTTTGAGGCGCAGAGAAACTACTTGGAGGATAGACTCGCGTGAGAGTTTGTTGAATACGATCATGGAATCCAAACGATTCAATAACTCCGGAGGGAAGAATTCGGATGTTCGTTCTAGGACTTGTTCTCTTGCCTCGGGCGTAACGACACCGTCACCGTCGCACGCGCCCGGACGAGCCAAGATATCGCTGCCTGGTTGCGAAGTGAGTCACCATAATAAGGAAGCGAACTAGGATAAACCTAAGTTGCTCGTAAGACAGATAATAGTATTCTGGTCGATAAAAGCCGTTCAATAAGTGAGACTCGAAAAACAAAAGACCGCTAACCTTGAAATCAACTTTACGTCCCTGGCTATCGGTTAAAGTACCTTCGTCCAGGATTTGAAGGAGTATCAGGGCAACATCCTTATGTGCCTTTTCCAACTCGTCCAACAGAATGACAGCTAGATAACATTGAGATAATGGGAGCGTAATAATTAGAGCAACGTACCGTATGGCTTCCGTCGTACAGCTTCTGTCAACTGACCGCCTTCTTCAAACCCGACATATCCTGGGGCAGCACCAATCAATCGCGAGATGGTATGTCGGTCGTGATACTCTGACATGTTGATATTGATCCTGCAAATCGTTTAGTTCGGACCTCATAACATACATGTGGACTTACAAGCCCCTCTGTTCGTCGTTGAACAAAAACGCTGCTAACGCCTTGCACAACTCGGTCTATACCAACGCGGATAATCCATACACGCACTTTTGATAGAAGAAAGACTTACTTTTCCAACACCGGTAGGGCCAAGGAACAAGGATGAAGCGACCGGCCGATTCGGCGCTTGGAGCCCAGCGCGGGAGATCCGCACAGCGTCGCTGATAGCCGTAACCGCATGATCCTGACCGACAACGCGCTGTCGAAGCGCTCCCTCCATCTACACCATTGCGTCAGTGAACCATCTCACATAGACCAACAGTCCTCCTTACATGCACCAACTTGTCCCTTTCTCCCTTGAACAGGTTTTGCACGGGTATCCCAGTAGCCTTCGCAACCACCCGAGCGATGTCGTTTGACGTCACTCTATCATGTAGCATGGCAAGAGAGGATTCATCGTCTTCCCATCCCTTTTCGTCCTCCTTTGGTAGCTGTTGTTCCAAATCCGGGATAGTTCCGAAACGCAATCGGGACGCAAGCTCGTACTGACCCTGCAGCTGCGCCATCTCGAGTTCATGCTTCGCCTTCTCGAGATTTTTCTTAATTTCCTTGATCCTATCCAGCTTGGATCGTTCTGAATTTCGCCGCATATTGTAAGCACATCTATGACGAAAAAGGAACGAAAGAAAGACTTAACCCGCTTGCCAGATTGTCGTCAGCTCTGACGCTATCTGACGTTTGTCTTTCAAAAGTTCCTCAACCGCTTTACGCCGCTCAACACTAAAAACATCTGTTTCATTCTTGAGGCTCTCGAGTTCAATTTGAAGAGTGATTATTTCTCGGTCCAGTGCTTCGAGCTCGTCAGGCTTGCTCTCCTGCGCGATCCGGATAGCGGAGGCTGCCTCGTCGATGAGGTCAATCGCCTTATCGGGAAGATACCTGTCAGAGATGTAACGAGCACCGTAGACCGCAGCTATGACGCAAATTGGTCATGCGGAATTGCAAGGAATGATGGTCAACTGATCCTCACCTGTAACGATGGCCGCATCTGAGATTTCCACTCCATGATGAACCTCGTATCGTGATTTGAGTCCTCGGAGGATCGAGATTGTAGCCTCTACTGTAGGTTCATCAATGGTAATGGGTTGGAAACGGCGCTCCAAAGCGGCATCTTTAGCAATTGTTTTCCGGTATTCATCGGCTAAGCGTATTTGGTGAATAAATGTGCATTCTCCGTTGGAGAAAATGTAACGTACGCGTGGTAGCTCCTATGAGCTGCAAACCTCGGGCTAAAGCGGGCTTGATCATTTGACCTGCATCTATGCTCCCCTCGGCTTTCCCAAGTTGGAAGAGCGTGTCTAAATTCGCAAGTTCCCGCACGCTTCGGTCATCATTCTATGAAAGAACACCAAGCGTTACGTACGGACTTCATCTATAAAGCATATTATATTCCCAGCCTGTGAAATGAGAAGGTGGGGAGAATAAAGAAATGGAAGTGCACACCTCGTCCTCAATATCCTTGATAAGGGCTTTGAATTTTTCTTCAAATTGCCCGCGAATCCCCGTTCCCGCCATTATGCTGGCAAGATCAATCGAGAGCACGCGTTTGTGTTGGATAGTCTCCAAGTGGTGTTTACGTTATTATCGGTTGTGGAGCGTGATCCGATGGCGTACTTACCTCCGGGACTTCTTTAGCGACTATTCTACTTGCGAGGCCTTCCAATATGGCGGTCTTGCCAACACCAGGAGGACCAATCAGCTAGAAATGACGAGGGTTACGGAACATGATCGTCATCGTTATCGTCATGAATTCGTCATGGGAGGTACGAAACGTACAACTGGATTGGACTTCGTTCTCCTGGAAAGGACTAGATAAGGATTAATCTCACTTCATTCAGAAATTTAGGTAATGAATTATGAACTTTGTATTGTCCTGCGAATTTCTGGATCGAAAAGTGAGTCGAAAAGGACATGGGGTGGGAAATACGTTTGTACCTTCTTCACGTCCAATCGTGGGATCTAGTTTTCCTTGCTTTGCCAGTTCGGTCAAGTCAATGCTCTAAAGGTCGAATATTCAGGACTACGTTTGTGGAGAATGGTGAGATGAACGTACGTGTTCTTTGAGAGTGTCCCCTTTTTGGTATTGAGGTCCCAAGCTCATCATCCCAGGGAATCCCCCGCCCCCGCCTGACTTTGCATACCCTCTCGATATAACCTTTGGGAAATGCGTTCGTGGGATCACCGCTGTGCGGGTAGGTAGTAACGTTCTGAGTGACCAAGGCTTTTCCGTGGCTAAAAGCGTATAGCCTCGAAGGAACGGACCACGCCAAGGGATAAATTTGAGGGGACGTGCACCATAGGATGTATGCAACATGTGAATGAGCGAGAGCAGGGTGAGTCGATTCGGAGTTTCGGCGCGTTTTCCGGTGACCACGTGGCCCGGTGATCACTTTGCTCTGGTGTTTCTCGCGTAGCTTTCTGCTAATCGCCACTGAACAGGACTAAGAATTGGCTCTCTGTTGTACGATTAACCTCTAAAGCCGGACGATATAGCGCAAGTTAACCAACATCACAGAGTATGATCGTGCGAATTTCTCCGACGACGGTCACACTACGCGTCAAACCGTCACACGCTTGCACGACACTCGCATGGTTTGACAGGTTGACTCACTTCACGTCGTGGAGGTACCACTTAGATGCCTCCTGGTACTCCCTTCAACGCGTTTGCTCTCCCCTATCGAATTCGCGTGGACGAATTCACTCAATTACCATCGCAAACTCAACAACCAGCCTTACATTTACTTACTCACACGCATACAGATCACGTAAATGGCCTCGCATCGAAATCATTCGGCTCTGTCGTCTACTGCTCGCGGGATGCTAAAGAGATGCTGCTGAGACACGAAGTGTACATGGAAAGAGAGTTGTATCAGATGCAACTCAAGGTCCAGAAAACACGCACATATTCGCACCTGAAAGTTGACCCTGTCACTTTTCCCAATGGATCCCAAAACTACAATGGGTCAAGAGACCTTTTGGTGAGTTCCGTATTTTTTTATACTGTACATGTCATTGATTCCGTCGACATACCATCATCAGAGACCTCTGCCTCTAAACACGCCAACCGTAATCGAGCTGCAAAATGGCGAAGAGGTAACATTGACCTTGATTGACGCGAACCATTGTCCGGGTGCCGTCATGTACGATATCATATACTCTTGCTAGTCGCCTTTTAAACGTCCATTAGGTACCTCATCGAAGGTAACACGGGTGCGATCCTACACACCGGCGATTTTCGCGCCGAACAATGGTTCTTGGACAACCTTTCTCGCAACCCATTTCTTCAGCCGTATCTGGCACCACTATCTCCCAAGGACAAGTCGTTCGTTAACCGAACCCTAGACGCTATTTATCTTGACACCGCCTGCGCGTTTTCTACGTTATTAATACCATCGAAGGTGAATCGCAATAAATCCTGACTATGACTATATGCGCATTTTGAACGACCAGGAGCAAGCCACGACCGGACTTGTGGAACTGGTTAAGCGTTACCCGCCCGATACGCTCTTTTTCATAAATTCTTGGACATGGGGATACGAGGATATCCTCAAATCTATCGCACGAGCATTTCAATGTCAGGTCTGGAGCATTTCCGCTCACCTGATACGAACCTTGGCTGACCTAGTACAAGATCCACGTTGACCGATACAAATATTCAATCTATCAGCGCATATCAGATCCATATTTACGATCCATAGTAACGATGGACGCTGCTGCAACACGTTTTCATGCCTGCGAGCGATTCCATCGGTGCGAGCACGTCGCCGCGGACGCTCCGAGGTCATCGGACACGCCCTCGTTAAGTCGCACCGGCAAGCACATAGTGTATGTCAACCCCGTAAACATGAGTGCCGACAATTGGGACTCCTACTTGCGGGACACGAAGGAACGGCTACGTACTCGTGAAACGGTTAACACTTTGGTAAGTCGAATACAGGTTTTTCACTTGGTGTCTAACCAATTAATTGATTTGAAGCTGGTACCCCTCTCGCGACATTCGACGCTGCCGGAGCTACGGTCCTTTGTTAAGTTATTCAAGCCTCGTAGAGTAATCCCGAATACTCTTGATCCGCGATTGCGCGGCTTGGATTGGATCTGCCTCGACCGTATGTTTGAAGAAGTTCTCAGCCCTCTTGGAGCAACCCATTCTATTCCTCCAACGCCCACAAATAGTGGAGATCTCGATCTCCTATTAGTCCAAGTTGACGAAGAAGGCGACGCCGCGGTAAAGAACGTAGTCGGATCTTCGGACTTGGCGCAGAGGTGGGCTGAAAGGGCAAAGTTGCGGAGCAAGCTGCAGATTATGGTGGGGCACCTAGACCCGGAGAGGAAGTCCTTCCTAGACAAGTTGCTGAGGCTACGGCCAGACTCGCCACTCCCCGAACTTCATACGTCAAAAGTCCAGGCTTCTAGTCCATCGCGCGGTGAACAAAGGGATTTCGACAGGGACAGCGAAGATGGATCCGATGACGTTGCTGCGGAAGATGATCATTGGAGAACAGCTCACATGTTCTTCGGCAGCCCGACAAGTGCCCAGGGAGAACAGTTCAAATGGGCATTTTCATCTCCTAAGTCGCCAGATGATGGTGCCGTATCACAGAAACAGGACACAGAAGCCCTCTTAATGCCACGGTTATCCCCCATTAGGCAAGTGGTAAACGACCACCCTTTGCAGGGACGCATGCTCCACGCCGACAACATGATTGTACGTTCCGCCGAAGATAAATCATTTATCCCTCAATCCAGAAAACCCAAAACTGGAGCATCAGCGAGCAACAAACGAGCCGGATCTCCTTTATTAGCGTCCAGCAATCGCCCAACTACGATGAGCAAGCTGGGCAGCCCATTCAGATCTCGGCGCCAACATGGTATTCGCGGGCCGTCATCATCCGTCGTGCAAGACGAAAATGTTTTCGTCCAAGATCCGGACGCAAGAACTTCCCCTGACAGGAGTGCATCGCTTGGGCATGTCCATCAAGCCTTGAAACGTAGCCCACGCCGACTGGTGGCGTCGACGTCTTCGCCTGATATGTCTGGAGGCGCGGCTACGTCCGATTCCAAGCCTAAAAAAACGTCTTTGACAATATCCAAGCGAAAACAAAGGGTCGAAAGGACCCTCAAGAGTCTAGAACTGGCCGACCGCCTAGCCCGCGCCAATCCCGGAAGAGTTGCATCCACATATAGAGAGAAAAGGGCACGTTTATTAAAAGAATGCGTCAGGAATGAGGTCCAGAACCAATACTTGGAAGGACTAGAGAATTCCGGTGTTCAAAATATCATACCCGATCCTCATTTCGACCGTTCTTTGTCACAATTCGAATCCGTGGATGGCTCCCAGATGGAGATTGATTGGGATCGAAGCAGACAAATAGCGCAGCAGGTACGAAATGAGCTTGCTGGCGGCCAGTGGCCCGTGTTTCCATCCTTGGCATGTACGGAGAGTCAGCCCACAGCTGACTGACCATTTACGTTTGAGAGCGCAGGTAAAATCACTATCAGGCTCCATAATAGACGTCAATCACTTTTTTTTTCTGCGTTATCCATTATCCGACGACAGGGTAGCAGTACTGTGTATGAATATAATCTATCACATGAGATGCAAACGTATGGTACGAATACAGTTGACCGCGCGGTATGCGAGGGTTAAACGTTCATTGCCAGTGGTGGCGTAATGATAAATCAAGCGTTAGACGAGTGATGCTAATGGATGCAATTGCACCGTATTCCGGGAACAGCAAGGCACTGTAATACGTAACTGTTCGACTATGGTTAGACTAATCTATCTGACGAGAGCGAAATGACAATATGCTGACTTTTTAGACAGTCCGGAACCGTGGATTATAAAATGATGTTTTAATTTTATACTTCCGTTTAAGGATTTCTGAGAAATGGACGGCCAACCCCATGGACTTGGTCAAGGTAATCCATTGCTTAAAGTTATTGTCCTGGTGCAAGGTGCACGCTGATGCAAATGACGTTAATTTATGTTATAACACCGGGGTACTAAATTCCGCCGACGCTAAGATGATTTACGGCTTACGATCTTTGTGTTTCAAACATACACTGACAAAAGAGACCTTTCCTTCCATCAGATTGTCATCTTCTGGATGGAATGGTTACTTATCCGTGACTTAGCACGCGGCGCGTGGCATTGAAAGTTAAACCAGCATCACTGCCTTGACGTCATCTTTCGGATGCTGCACGAGTAATGATTCAATGGCCACACTACCGTTTCTTGTTACTTTGTCCAAGAATATTCAAAGTTTGCTGCCACCTGCATTTCGGATGTATTTCGGATTCCCCTTCGCCCGAGTATACCAGAACCGGAAGGCAAAAGCTTATTATAGCAACCGGAAGGGGCACTGAAATATTCATATAAACAACTCGTTTTCCTTTGTAGAAATGTTTTGCAAATTGACGTTCATGGTTAGACCGACTACCCATTTGGTGATTCTCGTTATATGACAGGGAAGTGATCACAATCTAGAACTCGTAATCCAGCAACATGTCAAAGAAAGTCCCCTCGTTTCGAAATCGACAGCAATCTGTCACATTAGGATCATTCGTGCTTCTCAACATCCCCGTGTGGTATTACTATATTCGCAGCCCCAAACATCACAGTGCGTCACTCATCCGTATATATAGCTAAAGAAGCAATGATCAACCACCGGCGTCCCATCATCAGAGCATACTAGTGACGTCGATCAACGATGTCGAATACTACCCCAGCCTATACTTCTCCACTCGCTCTCGAAGGCTGGAATTACGTGCGCTACGTTGGACCTCTTGCTAATCCGCAAACGGAACCGTTGTTCCTTTGCGTGAGACAAGGCGAACTGGTCGTTGCGGCCAATCGGGAACCATCAAAACTGGTGAGTAGGGGTCGTCGTCATGGTGGATGTGGTGTCAAATTGATGCCTAGCGTGACCAGTGGATTGTTAGCAAGCTGAGAGCAGAGGAGGACGACGTGAATCGACATGCGTGTTATTTCAAGCACGAGGGTACGGAGGATTACATTGGTCATCGGTTCCCCCCACCGCACAGAAATGGGGAGGTTGTGATTGGTCCTCAGGCACGTTTTGACGTGCTCAGGGTTAGTCCCATGAGAAGGCCCTGCCAGTAAGGACCGCTCTTATCGCCGATGTTAACTCGTGTCCCTGATGGCTTGTGATCGTCAGTATCAAAGTGTATCAGGACCCCTGTGTTCCCGCTGAAGAGTGTTGTGAGGAAGACGTCGGTGAAACAGAACCGACGGTTGACGACGTACCGATGGAGACAGATACCGAGGTAAACGACGCAAACATGATAGAAGAAGAAGAAGAGGAACCAGCTAAACCACCGTTGGACTGGTATCTGGGGGTTTCAGAAGATCTCAAGGTAATGTTTGCGGCTCGTGGTCAGCTGAATTTGTTTTATTAGTTGTGGCTAGGTCGTTCTCAAGGCATTTCCGGTTTCATCGGAGGGTTCGTCAGGGGTGACCGAGGATAGGCCTATTTGGGAGCTCACGACGCGGGACGAAGCGATAGACGAGGACCATCCGCCAGTCCCAGTCCCTGTTGTACGGGATCCAAGAGCCGCTAATAATCCGATGCGTACGGAGTATTATACACGTCCGGGCCGTTTTGAGGCGTATGAAAAAAGCTTTTGGCCGTCGGGGAGTAAGCCTTACCGTTGACGTCATGTTTGCAATGCAATTTTGTTTTTTGTTTTCGACGAGCGTATGCCCCATGGTTTGATATTATATTCCGATTTGGGTAAGAAATTATCATGAACGTGTGTCGACCCCCCGCCAAGCGCGGAGCTGAGTATAGCCTGGAAGTGCATTTCGAACGCTGAATGGGGCAACTAGTGTCCTGTAAAGATGAACTGGCAGCTGATAAAGTTCTTAGGGGAGCGTTGACGTTATCGCTGTCGGCGTTGAGTGCGGGAATCACCGAGATACCGAAAACGGAAAGTGGTACCATTTTCGTTCGTAACTCGCTTTCTACGTATCCTCAAAATTATACCCTCGCGTCGCGCACGAGTTTCATGAGTCAACATTTGCACTACGACGTGCTCATCGTTGGCGCAGGAATTGCTGGTTCTGCCCTTGCTCACGCCCTTTCAACGATTCCCAGGCCGAATGACAAACTTCTCCGAATCGCATTGTTGGAGCGCTCGCTTGCTGAACCGGACCGGATTGTAGGGGAACTTCTCCAGCCGGGAGGGGTAATGGCTTTGCGCAAGCTTGGCTTGGAGACCTGTCTAGAAAACATGGATGCCATCCCGGTTCACGGCTATTGTGTATACGACAACGGCAAATCGGTCCACATACCCTATCCAGGCGAACACCAAGGTCGTAGCTTCCATCATGGGCGCTTCGTGACGAATTTACGGCAGGCAGCAAGACAGGCGAAGGGCGTTGACGTTATAGAGGCGACAGTATCGGAATTATTGGAAAACAGCGATTCGAACCGCGTAATTGGGGTACGCGCGACACGGAAAAGCCCAACATCCTCTTCCAAAACACCGTCACATGAGCCGCCTGTCCCTGACTCGGGTTCTGATGCTGAAAATGAGACATTTTTCGCGGACCTGGTCTTTATTGCGGACGGCTGTTTCTCCAATTTCAGAACGGCCGTATTAGGCAACAAGTTGAAATCCCAGACCAACAGCCATTTCATTGGTGCCATCCTTGAGGATGCTACGCTGCCGATTCCACGACACGGGACAGTTGCGCTCGTACACGGCTCAGGACCGGTTTTGATGTACCAAATCGGTCAAAAGGACACCAGAATGCTTGTTGACCTGAAAATACCGCTTCCGAAGGATATCAAGGTAATTCCGTGTCCATATATTACTTCCCTGATACTGATGACTCCATGCAGACACATATATTAAACAATGTGTTACCCCAATTGCCTCCGACGGTCCACCAGTCCATCCGCAATGCATTAGAAAACGATCGATTACGGCGAATGCCAAATTCGTTCCTACCTCCTATCCGGCAAGGATCATCGGATGGAAAGAAAGGTGTCATCCTCATAGGTGACTCTTGGAATATGCGGCATCCTCTGACGGGCGGCGGAATGACGGTGGCACTCCATGATGTCGTCTTGCTCCGTGGGTTCCTATCCCACGTCAACGACTTGACGGATTGGGAACGCGTCCGCCAGGTGCTTCGTCGGTGGCATTGGAACCGAAAACCCCTATCCGCAACTGTCAATATACTGAGCGTGGCTCTATACGATTTATTCGGCGCTGACGGTTTGTCTGATTTTCCGCCGTTTCTAGATGATTCTAACATCACTTTATTCAGGTGAAGAACTTGACGTCCTACGAACGGGCTGTTTCAAGTACTTTGAGTTGGGCGGTGAATGCGTAAACGGACCCGTTTCTCTACTTGCCGCGTATGTACTGTTGATATATGCGGTTTACGAGATAGCTAACCCTTTGCCTGTAGTATTGCACCGTCCCCTGTCCTCCTGGCGTACCACTTCTTCTCCGTCGCCTTTTACTCGATCTGGGTTCTCTACACGCACCCAAGACCAGTACAAAAATCACCTGGGGAAAAAGCTGTTCTCCAGGTCGCCCGCATTCACGAGTATCCCCTCTTACTCATTAAGAGTATACGGACCGTAAGCAGCCATGTCCTGTTGCCCTATCATGGCCTAACATCGTCCCTAGTTCTGGACCGCCTGTGTCGTGTTTGGTCCTTTGCTTTGGTCAGAGATTAGATGGTGGGCACCTCATGACCATGCGGCCGATCCAAAAGCGCTCATGAGCGTATTATTGCCCTTTGCATTTGTTATTTTGGGTATGGCTATTGGTTTGAGCTGGATCAAGCTGTCGTAGTGTTTTTGGCATTTGCTAGATTATATATCATGTATACCCTAATTGTACGGACACCATAATCTTTAGTTTGGACGGCGACATAAATACAAGCGTCTAGTACGTCGGACCTCGGTGCCGAGCCGCCGCACTCAGTTATTCTCATCCACGTTCTTATTACAGTCGTGAGCGTCAAATGCAGCTAGATCGACTTCAACCATCCTTACATCCCTCTTCTAAAGGCAAATGGATGAAAAGACGATTACCCAACAATTAGAAGAACTTCAGCTCATCAAATGCTCTCTACTTCCGAACGAGATCATGCACTTCATAGACGACGATAATCATTCTATTTGGGCGCACTTGCTAGACGATTATGAGATGTCTGTGGGGTCTAACGAGGCTATATCTCAACGAGCAGCGCGCAAGATACGTCCTGCAGAATTTCTGATCAAGCTGGACGGCCAGACCAAAGTTTGGATAGAAGTAAGGATGCCCGATGTGCGAGGCGAATCAAGCCGGGATGCCCTGGTTTCTGTCAAAGGCGACTGCCTAAGCCGGGCAGAGCAAGAAAGATGGCGGTGTGTTATACGCGAGAAGCAACGGGAAATTGCCAAAGACGCCGAGTGAGTTCAATTCAAAAAAATTTAACCATTTTGACTACATGACAGACGAAATGCTTAGATATCCTCATTACGAACTTTTGTCGTTACATCTGTTACCACTTTTACAAGAGAACGAGCAAGAATATTTACAAAGTCTCGAGAAGGACGATCCCGGAGGACAAGAACCACGGATCAATACGGAAATAACGATGGAAAAGTACCACGTCCTGTTTACCTCGCATCATCTTGTGTCACCCCACAAACGACGTTCGCTACAAGAATGGTCTTCCTCGCTCCGTTTATCGGGTTTTGCAAAGGTAGGGTATCCAGGTGTGATTTATGCCCAGGGAGAACGGGAATTGGTTGAGGAGTTTACGGCGAACGTCAAATCGATGCAGTGGCTTGCGTTGAGGATGAGATTTGTGGAACCCGTGGATGAAGTGGAGGACGGCAGCGGAAACGACGGCACGACAGGAAAGGGAAGTTGGAGGGAGTTTCAGAAGCTTGGGGAGGTAGTGGAAGAAATGAGGAGGCTCGGGAGGGAGAGGTGCGTGATCGATATGGGAATAGGGAACGCCCAGGGACGAGATAAGGTGTAGATAACCTGCTAGTGCTAATCCATATAAAGGTGTATAGATCGATATCGGATCGTCCGCTTTCACGAGGCCGAGTCGTGGAAGTACGAAGACAATATAAGTTTTAGAATTGGATCGATCGAGGTACTCGCTATCGTCGGTAGATCCCTTCTGTTCGAACCTTGATGATAAAGAACACGTCTAGGGAGTCAGGGAGGATAACGCCATTTGTTGGTTGCCTATGTGGGAAACGGCGTTTCCTGAGTGCTAGTACGATTGCGTAAATCAGAATTCGAGAGTGAGCCTGTGCCGTAGCTGACTCGATAGTAGTTAATCCATGGCCTTGTTATGAGTCAGCGGGAGGATTAATGATTATGAGACAAAGATGATGTACCTGTTGTGCCTCGTTATGCACTATAGAGGCCGATACGGGAACCTCCATCGGTGATGTCACCCTGCCAAAAGAATATCTAGATCCGGATTGGTAAAGAACAATGATGGCGAACGTACCAGACTGCCTCTCATGATAGAATAAATGGCAGTTATGTGATCGGAGTATCTCGTGGGAAGCGGTGTTATTGTTTAAATTCATGGCTCTCGGCTTGCTCTAGTTTCGCGAGAGGTTGTGAACAATTGAGCGGAGTAACGGGCATCTTCTTGATCCGGAGATGCAATAATAACATATGATACCGCAATAGAGCTGCCTGGATCTGGTGGCATGCCATGACGCTCCCGTTGAAGCTGCGACGAAGGTAAGGGGACAATAGGATGAACCTGGACGTCTTCTTCATCCACAAGTGACACGAGTAGAGTATCAAGCCATTCCGATTCTGAAGCCGACATTGGTACTGCGCCACGCAGCATGGAGGAATCTTGGTGTCTTGTAGCGTCTATTGGTTCATCGCGATCGTAGCAATCATTGAAGTCGCTGCTCATTAAAGACGATGCGCGGAGAATACTGTTCTTGAGAAGGACCCAACGATGCAAACTACATTTGCCGTTATCGACGAGGTAACCTTGCAATTTTTCGCGTGCCAGATGGAAGAGAGTAGGAAGGTCACTGGAGGGCGACATAGAAGGTGAATGACTTTGGTATGTCAGCGGAGAAGGACAAGAATACGTACGGAGCAGCGGAATATATGACTCGCTGAAGAAAAGTGTACGTCAGGGCCACATGTCCATGTCATGTTTTCAATATATAGCTGTGCACGTAAGGCCGTACGTATTCCATGTCTTATGCACTGCTTGTTGTTCTATCGCCAGCGGCCTTGCACCGATATTAACTGAATGAACAAAGCTCAGCCTTCATTGACCGGTGAATCTTCGCTCAACATACCGAGTCATCGCCGAGAAAATGTAGTGTCGTCGCACTGGTTCGATCCAAATAACCGATTTTGGGTAATAATTCTCAGAGCGTGACGTCACGGAACTCATTCTTACCACCATCACACGGATGGACACGACAGAAAGAGCGTGGATACTTTCTATCGAGGATCGTGCAAAGCTGATTAGGGGGGCTTTTGAGGGTGAGATATGATAAGTCTGCTCACGGACTGCGAAGTAACGATAAGGCATTGGATCTAGGGAAGAAAGGCAGTTACTCACCGTATTCGAACTTCCCTGTCGGAGCAGCTCTCCTTACTCCGGAGGGTGACATAATTAAGGGTGCCAACATCGAGAATTCATCTTACGGTCCGTCATTCCGGTGGAGGTTTTCTTAATGCCTCACAGGCTACTTGTAGGAGGTACGATTTGCGCAGAACGAACTGCAATAGTAAAGGCTGCCGCAAGTGCCCCTTGATTAAATACACATATAATCAGCTAATTCCGCAACAGAGCGAAGGAATACGCTCGTTTATCGGACTCGCCGTCGTAACGTAAAGTCTTTGGGCATCCGGAGGACTGACCATAATCTTTCCGTTAGGAACGTTGCTGCGCCGGTTTCTCCCTGTGGAATATGCCGCCAATCTCTTAGGGAATTTTGCGCACTTGATATGCCTGTGCTTCTGGTTCCCGGCGACTATCCACAGAGGAGGCCTCAGAAGCAGGATCCCGGCAAACCAGGAAAAATCACAGAAGGTGGCGTATGTGAGACAACTCTGGGCGCCTTATTGCCCGATAGTTTCGGTCCAGAAGATTTGAAGCTACCTCGTTTTCCATGACAGACTCAGATGTCATAGGATGCCAATTGCGCACAGCCTTCAGCAAGCCTGAGGGAAACGGACTAATGGGATTGATCTCGAACCGAAATGTATACTATTTTCTACTTGCAATGTGCACCATTACATTTTTACTCTGCGAACTGACTACCTACTTAGAGATATTCCTGTTGTCGAATACGGCTTGGCGACGACAAAATCGCAAAGCCATCCGCCATTTAATCCATCAAGCCCCATTGAGCCTTTCAGCCGTCCTGGTAAACCGCCCTGTTTTGCACTCTTAGCCCCTGGTATGTCATATGGAGGAATCCGCAGAATCGCCAAATTTGGAAATTGTTTTATGGAGGCTCCTGACCCTCCCTCTCCCACGCCCGTAAAACACCAAAGTGGCCCGGGACTTCCTTACTAATCAGCTCTGTTGTATGGTTGTATGAGGGCAGGATCCGCTAGCCCGCCTTCAACTTCTGATTGACAGATCCAAAGAATGCAGACGTCCCGGTTTCACCTCTCCAACCTTGGTAGCGGTTCATAAGCTAGGACAGACCTGCCGCCCGACCCTACCGTATATAATCATCTAGCATATTTAATTGCTAGCTAACAAACGCCAGATGCATCGATGAACTCAAATACCTCTTTTACTATCTCAGGTATTGACCCCGCCTTGACACCATACCTGCGCCTACTTTTATTGGTCGCTATATGGTCAGCAACTTTAGTTCCGTTGCTGCTGATGTTGATGTTCTTCTCCTCGGAGCGACTGAGGCGAACACCGGTATTCTGGCTCAACGTGTTAGCAATCTCCCTTGGGATGGCTTTGGGCACAGCTAGCATCGTATTTACCGTGAGTGTTGATTATCTTTGCGAGGTACTTATTGTAACTATGTCACAGTATAATGTGCTGATCAACCCAGATGACGGATACAGCATCGCGATCACCGTTATGATCCTTTGTTTCGAGTTCATC
>WION01000607.1:0-28758 GCA_015039365.1 Amanita rubescens
GGAGCTTCGCATAACCTTACCTCCCGCTTTACCTTGCGACCAGCCAGGCGGAATAGGTTTGGCCGACTTGGAAGGATACCTTGAAGCGTCAGAAAACCCCATTACTGCATCCTCCAATGCCCCCTCAGCTCCAAAACTCGAAGGTGTCATGACCAACGTATTCGAGGAGTCAGAGAAAGACGCGGCAGGCAAAAGTGTGGGGCGTGTATTAACATGCACCATCCAGCCCACCAGTGCGTCAATGCCATGAATGCAGCGATAAATACTAATATTTCCGTGGAGATTTCTCATTCTATACACCCAGTCACAGCACATTTTTTTGGCTGGCTCGGACAGAAAGAGAAGCCGTCGCGCGACAGTTACTCAACTGGGGAGGCTTTCACGAGTTCCCTCCCCTTGAAAAGAATCGTCCTCTTCCAGAAGAGGATTTCTTCAGGGATCAAAGATCGAACATTTTCGCATGCGTCATTGCCTACGACGTTCCAGTCAACAAAGCGGAGTGCCAAATCCGTATGAATATTCGCCAAAGGAGTCGTCCAAACCAGAGTGGGAGCCTTTATCAGAGCCGATGCCTGCAGTAGCGGAATTTAATCCTTTAGCTCCGTTTCGGGAGGAAAAGCAGAAGGTGGAGCAGGCACCTAGTGATCCAACGATATCTTCTGCCAATTCTACAGAGGCTACGTCAATACCCAATGTTATGCCACTCGCAAAGGGTACTAAAAGCCCACTTCCTACAGCATCTGCATCCACCACATCCACTTCACAGATTGATAAAAAAGAACTTGCAGCGCAGCTAAGCGTAGCACGTTTGTTAGCACAGCAGGTGACGCAAGAACTAGCAAACAAGCATGCAAAACAAAAACAAACCCCAAAGGTAGAAGAGGCTCCGAGTGTGTCCAAGGAAGATTCCCTATTTGAGGAACCAGCTCACACCAGAGAAAAGTACTCGAGTATCGACGCAAAAGCGAATCTGCCATTAGAGCAGGATACCGCCGAGAGCACGAAGGTACCCGAAAGCAAACCCACAGAGCAACAGACGGATGAGTCTCAGAATGGAGGTGTGCTTAAGAAACTCAAGGGCGCGTGGGGCAGTTTATTCTGAATATGAGGGAAATATATAGATTATACATAGCGTCGTGTAATATGCCATTGCCAGCTCATTGCGTATGGTAAAACGGTTGTTTTGGATTGCTTGGTCTGCAAGGCAATGGGCCTCGGACCAAATCGTTCACAATACTCACAAGCAAAGTGAAGGCCTCTACGCACAAGGTATTCTCAACGGCGCCGGGCGACGACATCAAGACAATCAAAAAATGGGCTCAACAAGGTGAGGAATGAACTGCGATTGTGAAACTTATGCTTTGTCGAAGAAGAATTGGCGCTTTCCGCATTCAATTCAGATGGATGGGTCAGATGAGGCTTGGATGCTCTTTGTGATGTGGCCTTCAGCAAGTTGCACGACTGCTTGCCCAGCTGATAGGACCAAATTACGCCTGCCTTATGATCACACTTCCCCCTCCTATCATGGCCTTGACATGAGCATATTCTGACCCGTGTTAATCACCAGACTTTACTGCAAGGGCCGCGTCTTGGGCCACAAGCGTGCAAAACGCAACTCAACTCCCAACACCTCACTACTTCAAATCGAAGGTGTATCGACGAAAGAAGATGCTCAATTCTACCTTGGAAAGGTACGCTACATTCAAAAAAAAACAAGCGAAAATGGTCGTTGACTTTATCTCTTTGAACCCAGCGCGTTGCCTACGTCTACAAGGCTAAGCGGGAAGTCCAGGGTTCAAAGGTGCGGGTGATCTGGGGGTGAGTCAAGTTACACTACGTCCTTTCTTTTTGGTTTCGCTGACGCAAGATTACCCGAACTTTCTACAGCCGCATAACTAGACCACACGGTTCATCGGGCGTCGTAAGATCAAAATTCCGTCACAACCTCCCCCCTCGCGCATTCGGTGCAGCTGTCCGTGTGGTGAGTTACGCTTTTACGACCAACGAGGGCGAAGGAAAATCTAATTTGTGCATGCATAGATGCTCTACCCATCGAACATTTAAGTTTTTTTTCTGTGTGCGTCATGGCGTCTGTATACATCTTATTGCGAGCACAACAATATGACCATGTTGCATGTTTCAACTGTGAGAGCATGAATTTTGATACCACCCATCCGTGCGAGAGGCTGCAAGTTTGAGATTAAATTGAAAAAGTGTTAATAACTCTGCGATTGTCTATAAGGACCTCCAGAGTAATGAATTTATGCCATTTCTAAAAATAATACCGGTTATCCCGCATCACTGACCGGAAGTAAAACCCGGAACTTATTCCGTTGGATCCGTCCTACATTCACCATGTTCTCCATCTCGCGTTCACAGACTATCCGTGCGTTGTACACCCAAGGCAAGGCCTTCTCGAGACGAGCAGCGTCGGGTGCGTCGTGTCAGCTCTGTTTCAAGTGTTTTGACATGGACTGTGTACCATCGTAGGCTTTGCCACGTTCAATTGGGAGGTACATCGCGTCCTCTGGAATATATAAAACGTAACATTTAGCATTTCCATAGGATCCCATCAACTTGGAGTCTCAGCTGACAGACGAAGAGATTGCTATACGGTATGCTCGCTAAGCGTTATGCGCATCTCATGCCATGTCATCTCAGATGTTTCGTTCGTTAGCGATACAGCTCGGGAATACTGTCAGGCACGTTGGAGTTCAATTCTTAGCGTGTCTTTGGTGACAAGCGATCAGTAGGAAAGTCTTATGCCCCGTGTCTTGCAAGGATGGAGGACAGAAGGTACTAAGCATGCAGCAGTTATTCCCCACAATCAAGCTGAATATCCGCCAGAACTTGACCATTCTATTCTTCCCGAGATGGGAAAGCTTGGTTTATTGGGACCGACTATAAGTGGGTATGGTTGTGCTGGCGTCAGTAGCGTCGCATACGGATTAATTGCTCGGGAAATTGAGAGGTAGTGTGTCCAATCTGTTCGTTCGGCCTGTATTGTGCTGACCCCTTCGTAGAGTCGACTCGGGATACCGCTCAACAGCATCAGTGCAGTCTTCACTAGTCATGCATCCAATTAACGAGTTTGGATCAGAGGCGCAAAAGGAAAAGTACCTTCCGGGATTAGCAAAGGGTGAACTCGTAGGAGCCTTTGTGAGTTTATATTGCCCAGCACCTCCGAATGTGACCGAGCTCCCGCTAGGGCCTGACAGAACCGAACCACGGTTCTGATCCCGCTAGCATGGAGACTACTGCAGAGGAGATAGAGGGTGGTTTTGTACTCAACGGCAGCAAGACATGGATTACGAACTCGCCTATCGCGTAGGATTTCATCGCACCTTCACGGACAGCTTATTAACCATCTACCTAGCGATATCTTTGTAGTATGGGCCAAGTGCAAGTGGGACGGAAAGATTAGAGGATTCCTGCTAGAAAAGGCGAGCCCTTAACAAAGGAAATTCATGATGCAATGTCTTGACTAGTGATAACAGGGTATGAAAGGCGTCTCAGCGCCGGCGATTAAAAACAAGGTCGCCCTGCGAGCTTCTGTGACGGGATCCATCTTCATGGATTCTGTTCGTGTGCCCCACGACGCCCTTTTGCCCAAATCCAAAGGCCTTGGCGCTCCCTTTTCGTGCTTGAATTCTGCGAGGTACGTACCACAACCCACCTGCGACGGAACCACATCCCAAGAACTGCGGCTTTAGATATGGTATTTCATGGGGTGTTATGGGCTCCCTCGAGGACTGCATTCACCGAACACGCGAATACGCATTAGAGCGATCCCAGTTCGACAGACCGCTAGCATCGTTCCAACTGGTCCAGAAGAAGCTTGTTGATGCTCAGACCGAGGTAGCACTCGGGCTGCAAGCAAGTTTGCAAGTTGGTCGGTTAAAGGACGAAGGCAAAGTCGCGCCTGAGATGATCAGCTTGATCAAACGAAACAACTGTGGAAAGGCTTTGGAACATGCGCGCATTGTTTTGGATATTCTGGGCGGAAACGCGTGTGCGGACGAGTGAGTACTAGGTTGTGTACCCTGTTGAACAATGTTCCGAGTCAAACGATCGCAGGTACCACGTCGGAAGACACGTTGCCAATTTGCAGGTGACGAATACCTATGAAGGTCAGTCGGTTCGCTAATGTAACCGTTGCACCACTTAATCTGCGTTATGACAGGGACATATGTCGGTGCTCCCCCATTCTCGAATACAATGGACACACTAACTTTCTTATTGCAGGATATCCACACCCTTATCCTGGGCAAAGCAATTACAGGCATTCCTGCCTTTGCAAACTGAGAAATATATGAAAGGCTACACATACGCAATACACAGAAGGTAACCATACACCTGACTATAGGATACACATTGGCCCAATAAATAACTTGCATTTTCATTCATACATCCGCATTCCGCATGAGGGGATCAATCCACTCCAGCCCAAGGATGTCGAAAACTTCCATTTCGCTCTTTGGGACAAACAATTTTGAGTCGTACCGGCGTGTTCTGATAACGACAGTCAACGAAGCAATTTGCTGAATTGGAATAACAGCTTGCAGCCCAGTGCTATCAAACTTCATTTGCCTAGCAGTCGACTCAGCAAATACCATTTCGTGCCGTCAAGTCACCTACTTTTCGACCTTTGCCCAGAGACGAAGGTCCCTTTCAAACATTTTTGAGCCAGACCTATGATGCTAATATTATCCCTGATAAGACTCAAGGGGACAGACGCTTACCACCCAACAATGGCCGTCCAATACGCATCGGGCGCTGCAAAAATCAGATCAAGGCGGCGGTAGACTCGCTTTCTGTCTCCGCTATCCGGAAGTTTGAAGACTGTCAATGCCTTTTCGAGCGAGTCCAAGTGTCCGGTTTGAAGCGAACCATGAGAGTGGAAGCCGGATAAATCTGTCACCCTTATCCATCAGGCATAACCTACTTGTTCAAAGGAGTAAAACTAACGCATGACGTTAGTGACTAATCCTACAGCAATAACGTTAGTTGGGTTCTTTGATAGAACAAAGTCGGATCTAACCTCGCTTGTGCATACGGAAAACCAGTTTTTGGCACAAACCTTTTACAATGTCAGCTCCGTGTTCTTGATCGGGGTGGCTGAAGACAATGTCCATATCATTGCCAAGAGGCTTTCCTCGGCGATATCTATGGGCGGCATGTTTCAAGGTTATTTGACATAAAATCCGTTATAGGACATACCCGCCGACAATGGTGCTAACGCAACCAGGTTGAATGTCGTCTAATTCTGTCATAACAGCCTGGTATATTTCTTCTACCTCTCCTCTGGGGATGGGTGCCGCGAAATCTTCCCTCAGCAAGAGTCCAACTTTGATAGTTATCTCAGGAATCTTCGATTTACGCTGTACCAACACGCCATTTGGAGTGTAGATAGGTTCGTCGATGGCGGAGCCATCGTCACGCTTCACATCGTAGTAGCGTTCCATGTCTTCGATAGTGCGCAGACCTAGATCCCAAAGGTTCCTTGCGGTTACCGGACCAACTCCATGAATGGAAGAAAACGCAGAAAGAGCCTTGAATTCTTCCGATTCGCGAGTCACCTCTGGAAAACCATGTCAGACTTGTTTTGGACGCGAGCTATGCAGCATACTGCATTCCTCGATGAAACCATTTTTCGTAAACTCTTCAACCTGTGGAGAAGCACTTAGTACGCCCAGGGGGCACTGGCGAAATTCTGACCTTGGATCGAATCTTTTCGCCAAGATGGGGAAGATTCTTCACTTCCTTCCGGTATGTCTCGGGTGTTATAAGGTAAGGATATGCTAAGCAATGTCAGCATGGGTGAAACCAAGATCTGGCGCAGACCTTTCAATATCTGAAAATCGTCGGTTACCACTAATCACATTCTTAGTACTAACTTACGGAGATGGCGCGCTCATAACTGAGTGCATTGGTCGATTTCCCTTCAAGCTCCCTGGAACGCTCCAGAACGTGGAGTTCTTCGATAAGGGCTTGATTTGGGCAAATCAGAGGAGAGGCTCTACAGCACGCGTAGCGCGACTTATAATTCGCCTTGACTTGGTCGCTTGTTGTATCCAGAGGGATAGAAAGGGGAAGTCGTGAACCTGGACGCGAAGGGGAGGCTGAGAGCTGTTCCTTGAGAGCCACGTAGGTTACATAACTAGCTGGACGGCCGTATTTGACAGAGTCTCTGAGCCAATCGGGGGTAACGATGGCCTTGTTCCTCTGCATTGATAGTAAACACCTGATGCAAAAGAGTGATCTCGCAGGCTGACCGCGGTGTCCCAAGCGACATGCCGTTCAAGGCGCCTCTTCATGCGGATGGCCGTGATGATGACATCGGCGTCTTCCGGATCGCCGGAGAGCTGTAGGTTGAGATTGCTGTTTGTATCGAGTAAGGAATAGAGGTCGTGGACGGCACTAGAGTCTAGCTTTGCCTGAATTAAGTATACCTTCATGGGAGAGTGAACAGAATGACGTCATGAAGTCGGTCAGGGACGAGTCGGTGCCAGCAGGCGCATACATGATGGTGGGTCTGCACGTTGCTCGCGCCCACCACAGAGTCTTGGACAATGGGGACACGAACAAGGAGTGCAGCATCCTATTCATGTCCACCTCCATTTTATTCTAACCACCAACCCGAGTACCGTGCAATTCCTGCAATTCCCCAATCCCGCCAATTGGAAATGGGTCTGCTGTCTCGCCTTCTCCATCAACGGACTCGTTAAATCGAGATTTACGTCGAAACCGTACAAATGGATCCGCTACGCTACAGGAGTTGTTACTGGAACCCATGGTCATCTCTGTGCTGAATACGACCCACTGGTAGTGAATCAATCAACTTGGACTACACCACGACAAATGAAGAGAAGTGCCGCATGTTTCCGATTGAGAGTTCAGTTGAAAATACTAGGATTAAAACATCCAGCACCGCAAGCAAATATTTGGGTGATTTCCGTCAGGATGTAACGCAGCGGGATATAGGGCATTGTGTGTTGTGTGGATTTACAATGGGAACCGAGGCTACACACCTTATACCACCCGGGAAAGCGCAGTTTTGACCCTAGTGGAAACGAAATTATACGGGATATCAATGACATTCGAAATGGTCTGTATATCAATCTTGTTACATCTAGTGGCTTGGGTATATTATATATACTGCCATCTTGGTGGTACTACGCCGTCTCGTTGATGTGATATATTTAATTGGAAGCTGACAGCGTCTCTGGCCAGATGCTCAACTTTGCTTTGGACACATTAGATGTCAGTCCGAATGCAGACAACACGCAAGAAAGGTTTAGGTTTCTTGTTCAACTTGAATGTGCCGTCTGGCACCGAAATCAGGGTCGCTCGCGATAAATCAGACTGGTCTCTCGCTGTGCTTTTTGAGGGCGTCTATGCAAGCGTGGTGATAGAACATTTCGGTGTTTGTTCTGTTGAGATTGATAGTGCCTTGAAAAAGCTGGACTAGATGACAAGCCCCGACGCGACGAGGCTGCAATAAGGGGGTGGGCGTTTGCCGTCCCGGTGGCCCTACCTTCGATGCCTACGATATGCTCCTCATTTATCCGTTTATAGCGATAACACTGGAGGAGGTAAGAAACTATGCACAGCGCTGGGAGGAGCGGCAGTCGCAACGTAGAGCTGTGGAGGAAAATGTTAATGCATGGCCCAGTACTTGAGAACGAGCGATTGATGCCTACATTCTGGTTGTATTGCGTAACGTACGCAGTGAATAATTCATGGTCTTGCCTATCCCTAGGTGCCTGGTACCGAACATTGCCGATGAAACCGAGTTATTCAATTTCTTGCTTTAGAGTTGATCAAGCAGCTTTTGGGAATTGGCACGACATTGGTATCTCTACAGGTCGTGCATGTTTAGCTCTGTAATTATTTAACGCCATGAATAATTAATAAACTATGAAATGGAAGCGAACCGCTGATTCGATGAACTTCAGTAGGTGTGCACAGTACGTCCTTTTCCACACTTGGTATTTAACTAACTTTACCTGAACTAAGTATACCTGTGTGAAGAAGAGAATGACGTCATTGAGTCGGTCAGGGTCAAGCTACTAACTTGTGGGCGGACACACGGTGGCTTCTTTAATCTTATTGCGAGGGTCGCTGGAAAGCGCGTGCACGTGGCTCGCGCCCAGCGCTGGTAGCTGCAGTCACGCCCAAGCAGAGCACATGCCACTGTCACTCTTAGTCGGCCGTCGCCTGCCTCGGCTGCCACTAGCCCGTGGGAAGCAATTACTCATGGTCATCGGGATTGGCATTGCTCCTTTCGCTTCAGTAATACCCTCACTTGCCTCCCCGATGTCCACCTCTCTACCTGGATCGCCTCCCTATGAGTCCAGGTTCACTTATCCACAGAATTACGCTTTCCCTCTTCACCGTCTCTCCCGCACTCTCAAAGACCCCTCAAAGACTCCGATCGTACTCGTCGCATGTGGTTCTTTCAGCCCAGTTACTTATCTCCACCTTCGCATGTTTGAGATGGCGAAGGATTATGTTAGACAAAATACCGATTTCGAGATAATGGCTGGTTATCTCAGTCCCGTTAGCGACCAATACAAGAAGCCTGGTTTGCTCAGTGCTCATCATAGGTGAGCTTGTTTTTCCGTTCTACTTATCGGCCGGGACTTCTGTCGCCATCCAATCTCCGCTTGTGTCATTCACTCCCACGCACAGCGCGCATGCTTATTTTTAATACACTCTAATTGTTACTTTGCAGAGCCAATATGTGCATGCACGCCGCCGAGGAGACGAACACCTGGCTTATGATAGACACATGGGAGGCTTTCCAATCATACCAACGCACCGCCGTCGTGCTAGATCATTTCGATTATGAAATCAATCAAAGGCTCGGAGGCGTTTATACCGAAGATGGCGAACACAGGAACGTTCGCGTTATGCTATTGGCCGGTTCCGACCTGATCGCGACTATGAGTGAACCTGGTGTCTGGAGTCACGAAGATGTACGTATAGTACTTTGTTACTCGCATCACGAGGCCCACTTACTCCATTAGCTTGATCACATTCTCGGTCGTTACGGAGTCTTCGTCATCGAGCGAGCGGGCAACGGATTGGAGCAAGCTATCGATAATCTCCAGCGATGGCGGTCCAACATTTATCTCATTTCCCAACTTATACAGAATGATGTCAGCAGCACCAAGGTTTGACCGTCGATATGGTGCATCGACCCTAGACTCATCATCGCCTCTTAGGTCCGACTATTTCTACGTAGAGGCCTTTCGGTCCGATACCTCCTCCCAAATCCAGTCGTTGATTATATAGAACAACATGGACTGTACCAAGACGAAAGTGCTGCAGTTGTAACAAATTCGTCCAATCTAGATAAAGGAAACAAAGGGACAGGGAAGGAAAGGGATCCGGCCCTTGGCGGACCTAAGAAGGAGTTAACAGTCCCTTCATAGTAGGAGTTGTCTTATGCGCGGATCGTAAGTGCTTACATCATTGTTTTTTTTAATTTTCATCTCAAGGCCTTTGAAAACAGTTTATTTGTATGCTGTTTCGCGTGTATGAGCATGCATGCATGTATCTATATGGCAGGATGTAGGAGCAGAGAGAGACAGAGCGCAATTTATGCAAGTCTTATTTATGATCAATGGACTTGAATTCTAGAGTTATTTTTTATCGTTTCGGTTAGTAAACATCAACCTTATTTTATCTGCGATTACCTGAGTTCGTTGGTCTTTATGATGCCCGATGTCAACCCGAGTCGTACGACTCGTGAATGTGAATACGGATGTCTCAACCGCCGGCATGGGTAGAGTTATTCGCGCAGCAATCCTGATGGCGCAGAGTCGCAAAAAGAAATCGGTGCCCCTCGCTAAACTGACAAAGGGCAATGCCCGTGCTCGACACAGGAAGCTGGGGATCGCTCGCCGTCAGCCAGTCGAAGCGTACTTCTAGGCATAGGATCGACACTAACACAACCAAGATTCGCATAAGCATGTGCGTGTAGCAAGCACTCTTCGTTCGTTTAACCTCTTCGATAGCGGGAGACCTTGTGGTGATCCTCCAGTTCTTTCAGACCTGGACGCAGGATGCCCGTGGCGTTCATGCTGCTTCTTGTCCTATAGGCTTCTTCGGCTTCATTCTTTGTGCCAAACTCCCGTTTGCCAGAGTTTTAAAGGTCGAGGTCTGCCGCACTGTCGTCCTGCAAGCGCACTTGAACGATGACAGAATTCGACGCCGAACCCAAACAAATTTCTCCAACAGCTAAAGGTGACGACTCGAAGCGCCGACTCGAGAACTTGGAGCGGAAGACGCTGTAAGCTCCGGTCTTGCTTGTATCGCTTCTAGGCTTGCTTACGTTGATCAAGGCGCCAGATAGATTTACGTTTAGTATATTTTCTAGGATTTCTATGCGCATTGGATTTCATGGACAGGGCAAACCTAGGGATTGCTCGCGTTGCGGGAATGGGTGAAGATTTGGTGAGCGCAAGCTGCACTTGAGGGTTTGACGTGTTGATCGTGTCGCAGCATATAAACGTCGGAAGTCGTTACAGCGTCCTGTCGCTTGTGTACTTTATACCATATGTCTTGCTGCAAGTGCCCCATACGCACATTGAAATTCTTGTTGATCTTTCTCTAGTCAATTACCGAGCAATTTGTTCGTACGGCAGATAGGCGCTAAGAACTTTTTGGGTTTCTGCGTAGTTTCGTGGGGAGTTGTGCAGCTGAGCATGGGGTTCGTTCGGTCGTGGGGATACCTAATGCTTTGCCGAGTTCTACTTGGGGCCATGGAGGTGCGCTTCTACGCCTGCTCGGGATGTCCTTCATGCGGAACTTGACAGGCGGGTTTTTTCCCTGCACTCTTATTCATCATCTCGACGTGGTGCGTTGAAAGGCTTACTATTTTCCCAGAACTTGACATCGCTACAGGTACATCCGACACGAAGTCCAAAAACGGTAAGCTCCGTCCGGTCCGAACTTCCGATTGAATCAATAGTCATTGGGCGCAGGCTCGCCGCCCTTTGGTTCATCGCAATACTGGCTGGGGGCCTCAGTCCAATATTGGCCTACCTTATCAGTCTACTCGGTGGTAAATTCGGCATAACTGCCTGGTCTTGGATATTCGTAGGTATTAGTCCCTGCCGCAGGGATGTTAATAAATTGTTCATATTCTAGATCATCGAGGGAGCCATTACGATAGTCTGCGGCCTCCTTTCATGGAGATACCTACCCGATTTTCCCGACCAGAACCAATTTTTAGACGCGGAACAGACCGAGTTAATCCTGAAGCGCATTGAAGAAGACAGAGGAGATTCTGTTCCGGATGTGATAACAGGAAATAAGGTGAAATCTCACCTCCTGGATTGGAAATTGTGGGCATTCGGTGAGCATGCTAAGACGTATTTAGGCATGACAGTTATTCAGGATGATATTGCAGGATTAATGTATTTCTGTGCGACGGTTCCTGGATTCGCGAACGGGTAAGGCAGATTTTGTTCAGAGATTAGCCTTCAACCAGTTGTAGATTCTTCATTACGATCATTCTTAAGAGCATGGGCTGGAACATTAGAGATTCGATGCTGCTGGTAGGTGGATCGGATCACCTGCACGTGTTGATTCACATGGTTCCATAGAGTGCACCACCGTTCATAGTTGCAGTCGGTGATATTACTTTATCGTATGGCGTGTCAATGAACGTAACAACAGGGGATGAATAACATGATTTTTGCGTGGATATCTGACAAGATCCGACACAGAGCTGCATTCATTGCCATGGGTGCTATTTCGGGAATCATTGGACTAACACTTACTGGCTTCGTCATACAACCCAATTTGAGGTATGCGGGTGCGTATTCCGTAGAACCGAAGATGCCAATACGAACTGAATTACCCCTCCCCAGGACTCTTTCTTAGCACTGCGGGTTCCACAATGGGTATCTCCGGTATCTTGGCCTACGTGAGTTTCAAACATCCAACGTGCTAGAGACTGATAATGGATGAATTTCCATATCAAGTCTTCGAACAATGTTATATCTCACAGTAAAAAGGCCGTTATGTCAGCCCTAGTCGTATCGTTCGGCGCGATAGGCGGTATATTCACATCCGCTGTTTTCCGACAAGAAGACTTCCCTCGATATATTCCAGGCATATATGCGTCGATAGCTTGCCAGATTCTTCTATTATTGCTTCTTGCAGGTACCACGATGCATTTCTGGAGCCAGAATTCCAAAGCACGCATTGGATCATCGGTGATTTTAGAAGGACAACCAGGCTTCCGATATACAATGTAGTCAGGGTCAAAGTATGTCACGGAATATGCCGAATAGAGGCATTACCTCTTTCAATTTTTATATTCGACTATCCGAATGTTGACTTGTATTCGATAATGGAGCGGATACTTATCTGATGCTCATGTCAATCTACTTGGCTGTCGTGCGGGCGATGAAGGGACCCATGTCCGTGTGGAGAATCGCGCATGTCCTCGTACCGAACGTACCGAACTTGAACGCACTTCCCGTAGAGATCTTTTTGACACTTGTGGAATGCAAGTTGAGGCTGTGTAGCGGAACCAATCAAACTCGGATTCTTTCCGCGCATCCGATCTTGAGAAATTCACTTCAAAGTTTCTTTGTCGGCAGCATCGAGGCGAGTGACGTAATCCTTTGGCTTTGCTGCAAACGTACCGTACCATAAGTATACATCCAAGACGATTAATGTTGCACCAAATGGCCGCGAGAAACAAGATGAAAGGTTGAATTCGGCGGCACTCGGTACGGGTAACGTAAAGACAGTATGTGTTCGCCTTTTTCTCTCCCGCGACGCTGAACTCGTTGTTCTATCACGCCGTATCAGGGGTCTTAGGCGCGCGATCCTGAACGCCTATCGTGCCTTGAGGTGCGGAAGAGCCTGTCAGTCAAAAGTCTATAAAGTGGCCGGGGTACGACCGTTCGGCGAGCCGTCGCTAACGATCCAGAGAGCTGGAGCGCGCTGCCATAGCGGTCTTGTTGAGCGTGGACAATTAATTGAGAAAATGTAGTTTGCAAGATGTCAAGAATGACTGGTGTCGCGGAATGTTCGAGCTTTGACTGGGAATCTTATGGGCCTCATCCGTGTGTTCATGAAATCCCTCAATACATCAGGGTCTCTATGCTTGGACGAGTGCTTGGACTACTATAAAGGCGGCTGCTCCAGGGTTGCCCCACTTATTGAATAGCGTGACTGCATTGGCAACTATGATTGACCATCCCACTTTTCCCGACACCGACACAAAAGGAACATCTCGCGATTCATTTTCCAAGGTCGAGTCCAGCGAAGATGACAAGACTCTGGAGGAAAGAATTATGTTCGTTTTATACTCCCAAGTTTCATTACACTGAACATGTTTGTTGTATAGTCGATTCGTCGACTGGCGCATTCTTCCTTTGCTTGCCACTATATACTCGTTTGCATTGATTGACAGAGTCAATCTTGGTGCAGCAAATACCGCGGGGATGGGGAGGGACCTTGTAGGTGGCATTTCCTTTTCTTCTACTCAAAGCGACTCTGAATACTCTGGTTACAGCAACTTGATATTCATTCCAGGTATACCATCGTCACTTGTGTTTATTTTATTCCTTATGTGTTACTGTACGTAAAAAAAACTTCTGATGTTCCTTACTTGATTTCTATATTCCAGTCAACTACCTGGTAACCTGATCCTTAGGCGCTTCGGGGTCAGGAATGTAATAGGGTTTTCCGTCGTTGGTTGGGGCGCCGTACAGTTGGGAATGGGATTTGTCCCTAAATGGGGCGATCTCGCTGTATGCCGCGTCTTACTCGGTGCTTGCGAGGTAACATCAATATGCGTTTTGTTATTTCCGAGCCATTATTGATAGCAATGATAGGCGTCGTATTTCCCTGCCATGATTTTTGTAATATCCACATGGTTAGTCTGCATTGACACCACAGTAAATTTTATAATTTTTGCAAAACCATAGGTACAAGCGTCATGAGGTGCAGAAACGGTACGTGCATGTATAGTCAAGCTTCGATATTGACATCCCTGATCAATGTCATCTAAGATTGGCCATATTCTGGTTGTTAGCGGTGACAGCCATGGGTTTCAGCCCTATCCTTGCATACGTTTTCAGTCTACTAGATGGAAAGCGCGGCATCGCTGGTTGGTCTTGGATCTTTGTATGCTTGTCTCTTTTTTGTGCCAACTGTCATTGAAGCAACACATTAGATCATCGAAGGAGCTGTCACGCTTTTTCTTGGCATCCTTGCTTGGTTGTTTATACCGGACTTCCCGGACAAAAATACCTTTTTAACTCCCCAGGAAACTGCTGTAGTTCTCAAGCGCATTGAAGAGGATCGCGGAGACTCAATTCCAGATCCTCTAACTCGCCAAAAGGTTTTTACGCACCTTTGCGATTGGACATTATGGGCATCAGGTACATAGCATTGCACGCCTATGCGATTTCTATGCTTACTGCCGCTGTGCCAGGGATCATGTTTATGTGCGCTAGCATGCCCGCATGTAAGCCACAAGTGTGTTATCCGTACTTAGCACTGAAATGTCTCGCAGATGCATTGGCTTATTACATTTCGATCATTTTGATAGGGATGGGGTGGCCGACTGCCAACGCTCTTCTCTTGGTGCGCCTCTCTGACTACTTCAATATTTCTGATGTACAAACTTGCTACCTTAGAGCGCTCCACCGTATGGACCTGCTGTTAGTACCCAGCTCTTGTTTTCGTGCAACCTCGTAATGAATATTGACGTGACAGATATTAACTACCATGTTCTTTTCGTGGTTGTCAGACAAGCACAAGCACAGGGCGGGCTATATACTGATACAAGCCACAATCTGTCTTGTAGGCGTTGCTATCACGGCGTTTGCGAAGGATAATGCAGCCCGATATTTCGGCACGTCTCGTTATTACTGGCTTCTATTTCTGCTTACACGATATCAAGGTACTTTCGTGCTGAACGTTGGAAATATAGGAACTTTTCCCGGCATCATCGCATATGTCAGTATTTGACAAACCATTTGCAAATCCTTGATTCGTTTAAGCTTTACACTAGGCGTCTAATAATGTCGCAACGCAGAGCAAGAGGTGAGCTAATGCTGGCACCTACATAAATAATTTGATGCGATAATCTGGTCAGATCGGTACAAAGTGCTATGACTGTCTTGTTTGCAGGGTGCGGAGGGATATTAGCCAGTACTTCTTTTCGCGACCAGGACGCTCCTCGGTATATTCCAGGTAAAGATAAATTACGGGGCAATTTTTTGGAGATCTGACATAGTTACGCGACAGGGCTGATCACCACTATGGGATGTCAAGGAATTCTTATTATAGTCCTTGCCGCAACCCACTTCCATTACCGTCGCCTAAACCGACTGTCGCGAGAGGGAAAGTTGGCCGGACCATTAGAAGGGAAGGAAGGATTCTACTATACACTTTGAAAGCCTAAAGGGAATAGTTGAAAAATGATTTTATACTTTGCTGTAATACTATGAATAAAATTATGATCCTAAATTCACCTGAGCACTCGAAACGAGTTTTGTAAAGCACATGAAAGGATTTGAAGGTTAAAGTTGTGTTTGAATTTGCGAGACAAGATATGCTATCCGACTTAATACAGTGCGGGGCCAAAAGTGTCTATATCCGATGCTTCTAATTCTATTCTTAACTGGGACATAATATCTCGCCGGATGACCGTAAAGTGAAATTTATCGCTTGTGATATAGTACTACTCATCTGATGTCCTCTTCCCATCCTGTTATCGCCGCGCCGGAAGACTGTTGAGGCGTGTGACTATGGGTGGTTAGAGTTGGTTAGAGGTACGGGATATAAACGCATGGGGTTGTGCCCTGCATCTGTTTTACTGATGTACGGTTGAAAGGGGTGAAACCAAAAAACTGGCCATAGCATGTTCCGTGGAAGTATACTTATCTTTGCTCGTTTGATCGTTCTCAGGCGGGGCTGTTAGAGGTGGATAACTTCAAATGTATGGACCGCCTATATTAGTTACGACAGATGGAAAATACGATGATCATCGCGCAAACTTGATGCGGCGCGTGGAATAACCATTAGTTAGTATGTTGCTGGGATGTACTCGAACGGGCGTCCAATCCCGTCTCCACACCACAACGATCCACCCGATGATTGATCGACGACGGTTGTCGATTATCGGGGTGATGGTATCGAGGGCCGTCTAGAGAAAACATATTTGCGGAAGTAACGTACCATCTTTATTCCGTTGTTGCCCGGGGCCGCTGAGTTACCGCGCTCCCGAGAGTCAAGGATTTTTTGTCGTGAGCAACAAACGATACTGATGAGAATTACAGAAATCAGCTTACTTGTTCCGGTGGACAATCGGATCTCACAGGAATGATTGGCAGAGAGTAGACACTTATGAAATAGGAAATCAGTTGGGTCTCGTGATATTATGCCTTTATCGCTCACATTCTCCTGTGTTCTGGGTGTTGATCGGCAAAAGGAAGATTCGCTCGGTATAGAAAGTAATTGAGTTTCGCTTAATGAAATTGACATGTTGACATGTCGGGGCGAGACATCCATTCCGTCTTGTAAACTTGATGTTCGTTCAAAAGCGTCGACGCATCAGGGGCGAAATAGACGTTTGTGAGTATAGCTTTCCGCGGAAACACGATTTTCGATGCCGCCCTTCTGATGAGGGAGCGTCGCGGTGGGATGTGACCAGGGTCGTTGCGGAACGTTGTCCGGTTGTGAGGGATGTGAAATCATGTCCTCGGATTAGCGGGACATATCGGGTAATTGACGAATGTGGGGCACTAGTATCCGAGTTGAAAGAAAGAAAGAAAAAACAAGGTATATACATAAGAGTTAGGTGATTTCGGGGGGTAGAGGGCAGATGTGGAAAGCGCGCCGAAGTCCGAAGGGGAGGAGCCGGACAGAACGGGGATAAGGGAGGGGTGAGTGGATTGGGAGAATCTCAGGGAAGCAACAGTCCGAAGCTACCTGAGTACGCAGTCGGTGAGTATGGGGATGAGCGATGTAAGTCCGGACTTCCCATTGGAGAAGCGCTCTGGTCCACACTTAAAACCATCCGTTATGCACGACGACGACTCCCCATCCCTTCTCATGTCTCAGATCATTTCAGCAGATGCACCTTTACTCTCACCTTCAGACCCAGCCTGGGACTCAAACTCGACCCTTTACTCCGACTCTTTTACTAGTTACAACTTTTATTATCCTTCCCCCACAAGTACAGACCCTCCATCTCCAGCTCCTAGAATGCTCAAGTCACGAATGACCCCAGATGATTCTTCCGAACCGGAGCTGTGCCTTCCGACTAACCAGGTATTCACTTATTCTCAACTGGCACAAGCACAGCTGCCCCCTTCTCCAACTCCTTCCGCTGCAATGAGTATGGATGATCGCCCCCACTCTTCTTCCTCGGTGTCCTCGTCAGCTGCCCATCACCCCTTTGAAGTTCAATCTCACGCGACGAAACGCGCTGGTGTAACAACCTCTATTGTTACTAAGAAGCCCCGTTCTGGCGAACGCATTAGCACCAAGGACTTTATCCCCCCTGACGTGACCGGGCTAAGCAAACGAGAAGCCCGTCTGGTCAAGAACCGTGCTGCTGCCTTCCTTAGCAGGCAGCGGAAACGCGAAGAGTTTGAAAACATGGAAGTGTACGTCATTGTCATTATGCTTCCACCTAGAACCGCGGATTAATTCATCTTCTCTTTTTTGGCAGTCGAGTTTCTGAGCTCGAGCAGGAGAACGCTAGGCTTCTTGCGTTCACTCAAAATGGCAATTCTGGCGCGCATCCGAAGCAGCATGACGGCGAACTGGTTTCTGAAATAGAACAACTTCGGGCACAACTTGCTGCCGCCAAAGATAGAGAGCGTGAACTCAGCGCAGAGTTGGCTACAAAATGCAACGATGCAGCTATCAAGGTCGAAACAGCAGATAATCAATTATCTCTGTCGTCGTCGTCCCGGACAATACCTAATATCCCCTCTCCACATAGATCCGGTGCTAGTTTGGGCCTCATGGTAAGTCCAATCTTCACAGACACTCACCTTAACTGATGAGCGGGTAAGCAGGTTCTCCTTTGTGCCCTACCCACACTTCTTTCTATGCCCGTGCAAAGCAATGTCCCTACAAGCTTCTCTGTTCCCGACACGCTCCCGACGTCGAGTTATGATTACAACTCTTATTTACCTAACGATTACGACTGGACACGCGCTAATACCCATTCTGGAATGGATATGGATAGCGAAGAACGCCGACGCATCAAATCCGGTTCTGCTCCCATCCCCATAACTCGCAAACTCCAGTTTACAGATGTGGATACCCCAGCACTTGCAGGCCTCGGTGGACTAGATGTTTCGTTTGATGCCTCGCCATCGGAAGACGGCAGAATCCGCGTTCGGATACATCCTTCATCATCGGTTGGGCAGGCGGGCTCACCGTCCAACTCGGATCTCTCTTCGAGGCCGAATACTGGACAACCGGACATTTGGTCTGGAACTGCCAAATCGAACACATTCGCATCGCCTTATTCCATCTCGTCATCGAAGGACGATCCCTTCTTTGGTATTGGTATGCCAAACGACTACGGCATGCTGTCTCCGATAGTCTCTTCAATGACATCTCATCAATACCATCAGTTATCGTCACCCATCGAATACGGGCAACTCCCCGACTCGAGTCTTGCTTATGGATCACAATTCACACTCCCGGGTAGCCCCACATCTGCCACACGTCGTGTAAGAATAGCTCTCAAGAGTCTTCCGGTGACCGGCGGTGAGGGCGGGGAATGGGAGGTCCAGATCTGTTGATTGGTCCATAAAAAGCTCATCATCTCAACCATTTCATCACTCGGCGCGGCCGAATTGGAACTTGGTCTTTTTGGAACTTGTATAACATCCCATCCCACTATCTCATCCCCTGATACTGAGCTAGCTTCCGGCGCGAAGGCTCAGCTGACACTGTCAAGTCCCACGTCCTTGTCCCCCTAGCATCCTGTCTTATGTCCGCCCCTCTGTACTAACAACGGAAAAAATATTTTCGCCTCCTCCCACGCAAGCGCTGGTTCCCGCCCATTCGCTTCCCTCTCTCAAGTCATTTAATCATATCTTATTTTGGGTTGTACGTTTATTTCAAAAGTAATTTACTTATAGAACGGACCCTTGACACTCCCTACGTCCGAGACGCCCCTTTTTTGACCATGCGATTTGTAAATACGTACGGACATTTTGCGGTATGGCGTCCTAGATATACCTAGTCGATCATACCCTCACTGCAATGATTAGCCATCACTCACAAGAAGCTTATGCCCATGTATTATTTTGTGATTTGAAATGAGATATGTACTGTCCCGGCACAAGGTAAAGATAACGGACATCCCGTCGCGGGAGCGAGCGAAAGTTACCCGATGGAGATGATAGGCGTTTAACGAGTCAGGGATCTCTCTCAAGATGGGGTCGGCTATGCGCAAAATCGTTCGCATCCGGGATAAGGCTTTCATGAAGTACCTGGACCCCGCCCATGCGCATGCAAGTCAGAACACGATATCTTTGTGAGAAATTGTCACCGAGGGAGACTTTATCAATCATGCACGAATTACTCATCGAGCTTGGGAATTTGGGAATCTTGGCAAACTGACATATTGCCAGATGCGACGGTCTTGGCTTCAGAAGCTGGACTATTTAGTATTTTGTTCTGCCGAGAATTGCGTGCCCGGGGCGGGAGCGCTCGGTCCAAGCGCATTAGCCATGTCAGGACGTTCCGAGTCGGATATCTGATGGACTTGGCGCGGCAGAGCAATGGCAATTTCCGGGCGCTGGTACGAACTAGGCATTCCTAGGCGAGCTTAATTTTTCATAAATGTCTTGGTGACGAAAATAATGGAGATCTTCCGATAGGTTGTTTTTTCGCCCTGATCCTGAATAGACCGGAGTGGGACGTCATTGCACTGGCAGACATACAAGAATCACGATCTGAGAGTCGGCAGGTTCGGGAAGACGGCGCGAGTTGAATGAAATCATTGAATTACATGTCAACAATTCATGATGCGGCTTGCACCCGACTCGAGCCCATTGGAGAAATGATTTCTTTGAGAACAATACCGGAGCATTATTCTGCCTGTCGTCCGCGGATGTGTACATTGAAGAACTGCGTAGCAGATTGAAATTCTTGGCAGCGTATTATTTGATGAGCTTTTGACATCCGAGTGCAGTGTCACTTGCATATCCGAATGGCAGTACCAGATACTATCCGCAGAAAGTCCAGATTTTTTTAATTCAATCTTCCAAGATGTAATTCTTCTTCAGGTCAATCAAGGAGCCATCGAATTTTTGGGGTCCAGATAAAACACATCCAGGACTAGTAAAGACTCAATGCGATCAACGGCTCAAAGAATGCTGAATGTACGACCGATAAGGTAACAGTGGTGAGAACGAGTATCAGTCAGGAGTCGGGACTTGGTGGCGGAAGATGTAAGGGCTTGTAAGGGTCCTTGTTCAGTGTTTATAGCAAGCCTGCCCGATGAAGCCAGTCCGGGCTCGGCCAGCGTGGCTGCGGCAGACGTTGATCCAATTCGGCATGCCTTCGTCGTACTGCCATTTCTCCACGAACTTTCACTAACAGAGGGTGAAATGTGAATACTGCTCAGTGCTCGCAGTTGCAACAAACCCCAGCACCTTCCGAGCGGGTGGCGGATGCGCACTTTGCCGATATCCAACGCGCACTCGCCGTGGAACGTGTGTCAGCGGCCTCCAAAGTTGGGTTTTCCAAGCTTTCACATGCAAGGAACAACATGCCTCGTGATATAGAGAATGGACAGAATGGAAATCGACCGTGCTAGGTGAAACGACCTTATGGACGAACGTGTGGCAGTATCGAAATAGCTGGCACCAGACGGGTCTTATAATATGGAGTCGGTCATGAAACCATATGGTCACAAGGATAGCCAACTAAGCCAAGAATTCAAATACCAATCCACCCCGAGCCCGATCCTTTCCATACTCTACCATGCCCAACGATCTTGTGTGCTTCACCAATTGTTTGCTCCCTCAGGAAGACGGCAGTCTCATCGAGAAAGACTTGTGGGTTGACGCTCGACGGGGTGTCATCTTAGATGCTCAGGTAGGCCTTACTCGCTTCCGCGTTGCAAAGTGTTTGACCAGCGGTGCAACAGAGGACTTTCTACCTGAGGAAACAGCGGCCAGACACCATCGTCGATCTGGCGGGAAATATCCTCAGGTATGGCATATAGCTGATTGTTTTGCGAATCGTTTCGGTTAACGAAGGTACTACCTTGTAGTCCTGGATACATTGATTTGCAACTGAACGGCGCATATAGTTTCGATTTTTCAGTTTACGAAGGAGATGATGAAGCATACAGGAAAGGCATGAAACTTGTCGCGGAGAGAATCGTAGAAACGGGTGTAACTTCGTGGGTGCAACTCAGCCGTGAATGGGGACATTGAATTAATGTCGTGCAGGCTCGTTGCAACGGTCATTGTAAGATATGGCAAATGTTCCGTCATTACACGAAATAACCGCGTATACAATAGACACAGGACAAGTCATTCTATCCCAAGTTGTTACAGTTGCTGCGACCTTTCTCTACTCCTACTTCTGCGAGCATCCTTGGCTGGCATGCTGAAGGCCCATTCCTCAATATCGAGAAGCGAGGGGCTCATCCTCCGCCATATCTTTTGTCTGCGCGTGCTGGGATCCAGACCTTTGAGGACGTTTATGGTGCAAGCAATCTGATCGATGCCGAGGACTGGAACATGACTTCTAGAAATCAAGCGTCGGGCGTTAGGATTATAACTGCCGCTCCAGAGATCAGCGGCGTTATGGAAACCATACCAGAGCTGTCGAAGAGGGGTATTTTCTTCGCCATTGGCCACAGGTAAGGCATATTTGCCAACAAAGGGAATCCAGCTAACGCGTCAACGCTTAGTGTCGCCACATCACAAGTTGCTACGGATGCTGTTCGAAGTGGAGCTCGTCTTATCACTCATCTTTTCAATGCCATGCCCCAACTACACCACCGGGATCCGTCTATCATTGGTTTGCTCGGAGCTTCGCCCTACCTTTCTTCAACATTTACGCCAATTAAAGTTTCTGACA
Organism: Amanita rubescens; assembly: GCA_015039365.1. Taxonomy (NCBI): domain Eukaryota; kingdom Fungi; phylum Basidiomycota; class Agaricomycetes; order Agaricales; family Amanitaceae; genus Amanita; species Amanita rubescens. The sequence goes on from WION01000607.1 coordinate 22,114, forward strand.
CTTCCAAGACAAATTTAAATGGCATTTCAGAAGCTGCGAACGGGAGCACGATACCTCCACATTCTCCCCACATCGCCCGTGAACGCCCTGCAGCGTTGGCTCCCGCTCTCAGCGGAGTCGTAACACCTATGCCTATTCCCAGCGAAAAGGATCATAAGAATGAGCACTATACCCAGGAAAGCAAAGCGAGAACGATGGACTTTGAGCGACCATTCTACGATTTGATTGTTGACGGCATACATTGTCATCCAAACTCCGTTCGGGTAGGATCGTTGTATTAATATGCGATTGACACTTACTCTGCATTAGCTAGCGTATACTTCGTTCCCTGAACGGTGCATTCTGATTACAGATGGTTAGTCTACATGCTTCAATTTCCATCATCTATTCACGTAAGGGTCATGCAGCAATGAAAATTCTTGATCCAAACCTTCAAGACGGCGTGTATGAGTGGCGTGAAGGAAAGCGATACGTCAAGGAAGGAGACAAGCTTTACCTAGAAGGAACCACTACTCTCGCGGGAAGGTGAGCAACGCGATTCTGCTACATTCGCCTTCCTCTGACCCACCTATCATTCTAGTGTCGTTACCCTTGACAAGTGTGTTCGTAACTTCACGAAGTTCACCGGGTGCTCAATCAGCGAGGCTATCAAATGTGCTACTTACAACCCCGCCAAGTCAGTTAATTTATATTGCGCCTTCATGTGGATGAATCTGACATTGACCCGCAGATGTTTGAACATTGAGAACAAGAAAGGAACCTTGCGTCCTGGTGCCGATGCGGATCTTATCGTGCTCGATAGGCATGGTAACGTACTTAGCACTTGGATCAAGGGGAAGAAAGTCTGGGGGGAGTCTAACGGACAACAGTGAGAATTTCAATGAATCCCGACATTACTGTGTCGAAACTACTAAGTTTTAGAATGTGCTTTGTATAAACTGATATCGTTTGAACGTTGCGTAAATGACGAATCTTAGAAATGTAGAATGTAGAGTCCGCGTGTATGTCATGATAGTAGCCTCTAGTCGATACGGTTAGTACGTAGTACGTATACTACCTTGAAATTTGAGGGCGTCAATGAGTCACAGAGTTCGTCGACGAGGGTATGAGCAATCGGAGGCAACCGGTAGATGACTTTCAAATCGGCATGAGGCTCACTAGTATTTGGACAAATGGCAGCGTTACGTTGGTGTTGAAGCGCTCCGATTTTACAACATGCCAAATGCGTTAAGCCGCACTAGCAACTTCGAACTTCCACATGTCCATCGCGTCCATTTTGCCACCAGAAATCCTCGGAGCCATCGTCTTGGAAGCACGTCCAAAGAGGCGCGTGCGGTATCGAATTCCACTTGAAGTCGTGGTTTCTCATGTCTGTCAGCATTGGCGAGAAGTGGTCATCGGAACACCACTGTTGTGGACCCACATAAACGTGTACTCGGATGATTCGATGAAATGGGTACCGAGTTACCTCGAACGGTCAAAACCGTGTCTTTTGGACGTTCGAATTGACACGTACGATGACGAGAAGCGGTTGGCTAGCACAATTCCATGTACTCCTATCATACGACTCCTCGCCGACTCTCACTTCGAGCGCGTGCAATATTTCTTCTGGCTCATGCGCGGTGAACCGGCACAATGGAGCCATTACCTCGAGGATATTGCAGCACCTGTATTGGAGCGCTTTCGCATTGTATCAACACGACACATTCGTCCGTGGTCACTGGCAAACCCATCATACACCATCTTTGCAGGTGGCGCTCCGCGCCTTTCACTCGTTGATCTTCTAGTCGCTGTACCTTCACTCCCACCCCTCCAAAATGTCACAACGTTAATACTCGCACAAAACATGCATCAGGATCCCTTGACGATTAAACTTATCGAAATTATGCGTTCGGCACCCAATCTGGCGCATCTTTCAATCGGTTCATTGGCGATCCCAGAAGGACTGGGTGTTCCATTTATTTCCAATTCACTCCGATCCCTAAAATTCAATTGCGATCCAGCTGCCATCATCATCCCATTTTTACGTGACCTCGATGCGCCGCAGCTTGAATCTCTGTGGTTGGCTTGTCCACCTTACATCTCTTTGCAGCCATTTCTATATAGCCCACACGTCCGCCACGTTAACAAATTCCCCTCGCTTCGATATCTTACGCTGCAAAAACATGACTTTCCCAATTTGCAAGACTTCGCAACCGCGTTTCATAATGTCACCCATCTGCATCTTCTCTACCCTCAACAAAGTGGCCAAGGTCTGATGTCCATGCGCCAGGATGACCCATCAATGCCAGTACTCTGGCCTAATTTACACACTTTGGCCATCCAGACAGTCCATGATGCCTACAGCCAGAGCAGCACTGCGATTACACAAAACTTTGTCGCCCAGTGTCGTGACCTCTGTTCCCGTAGGAAATGGATGGACTACAGAGTAGAAATGCTACTGTTTGACAGCGATTTGTTCAGAATTGCGACTAATAGTGGCGCGCTGATCGAGTCTTCGACGGTAGCACCCATCACTCGGGATAATTACCAAGAGTATTGGTGGAATCTGTTCGAAGATGATACCTTACGCATGCTCTAATGATGCGTTATGATATCCAGATTCAAAGAAGTTTCGTCAGATACAAACGTAGGTATATCATGGCTATCAATACAGTCTAGAGGCAACATAAGCAAGATGGGTAGATGGCAGTGTATAATCTAAATCAATGTCTGCGTGTTTTATGTAAGGATATGAAGCAACTGGTTGGCCGTCAAAAGGTATCAGCGACTCCCTCATATAATGCCAAAGTCAGCGAGAGGAGTTCTACTCTGTCCCAGATACTGGGAGTCAATCAAGTCGGGCGTCCAGCGATCCGCAAATGTTGTCCCGAGGTGAACGAATGTGTGGCGTGCCTGCCTCGCAACCGCTTCTCCTATCTCATCAAGAGGAGGGTGATAAAGCGTGGGCTGGCCGCGCTTTGGAGTGCAGCGAATAAGATAGGATGAACCGATGCCCAAATTCAAGTTGATATAAATAAATTTATGTGTGGGTGTCACTGCATGGGATTTGGGTGGAGGTTTAGTAGCAGTGCCAGCGGCAGGCTGGTTCTGGTGATGCGTCTCTGGCAACAGGCTAGAGAAAAATTGTTGAGTATTTGGAGCACGACATGATCGTCACCCAAACCTACCTGAGCAACAGGAGCGTTAACGACTGGTAGTGGTGATGCTGAGGATATTCCAATCACTGAGATTCGATGTCATTGGCCACGTCCATGTATGGGATGCAAGGGGTACTCACAGCATGTGAAGATGATGGTAGTGAATATCGTGATCTGCATTATAGAGAGTTGTGGAGCTTGGGTAAATATGCAGAGATGAAGGCACAATCGGCTAAAGCTGCTAAGGGGAGTAACGCTTTGTGGGTGCCTCAGCCAAACGACGGCCCATTATATACCTCCTTGCCGCTCATTAGGGGATCCAAAGGGAAGTGCCCAAAAAGGGAATGGAGAAAGGGATGTTCTGTAAAAGGAAATGAACGATGACCGAATATTCAGCCCCAGAAATACGTCGCAACGGCAGCTTTGCTACATAGTCGCGGGGGCAATCTCAGCGATGGTCGACTGCGCGTAAAATTAGACTTGCACAGAATAAAGCAATGCCCATATCAGGAAGGTAGTCCTTGTTCTGTGTTTGGCGCTGCTTTTGTCGAGGCATATCTCAGTCGTCTCTGGAAGGGTCGGAAAAAGAACAATGCGCCGGGTAGTCGAGCTTAAATATGCGCCCTGGTAATTCGTTCCCGTCACACCCAGCGCGTCGCTAGATTGATTCCTCTGATCATACATACTTACTGGTCTTGACACCACGCTGTGCGTATTGGCGATATCATCGGAGAAATGATGCGGTTCCACGACTGCTGTCGAACTGAAAACTGCCGTCTTTCTTTCCTCATCTATTGATACTCTAAATCTAGGGAGATTACATTATTAAGAAATTCAAGTTACAGCGAAAGCGCTAGAACGACAAGCGGAAGAACAACGGAGAGACTGAGCGCGACCGGTTGTGAAGCGTCGTTGCTTGCATGGGTATTGGCGGCTGAAGCACTTGAGTTAGTGGCTGAAGCCTGCGCGGAGCTTGAATGAATGGGACCCGTTCCGTTGATCGTTGCTGCCTTATCCTAATACGGACGTCATTGGCCATTCTCTTTGAGTGTCGGAAAATAACCGGAACTTACCTGAAACTCAGCCAAGGTTTGTGAGCTGGTTGGATTGATGACACCGACGCCCCCCTGTGAGCAAGTGTTGCGGTCGAAGAACCATATAGGTTTGCTTGGATCTAGGATGGTGATGAGAAGGTTACTAAAGGTCGCGCCATCGCCAGCGTCTCTAAAGCCAGAATCGAAGCCATTCATGGTGTAGTTGGTGACATAAATTGGCACGCAAGGGGCGTCAAAGAGAGACTGTATAGCGGTATGGTTGCCCTGGGTGACTGCCAATGAAAATGGTCAGATGACGAACGGTGTCACTGGTGTGCTCACAATTGAAGTAGACAACATCGCCCATGTTCCCAGTTACGCTCGGAGGCTGGAAAACCGTTGTAGCGTCAGCACTGGTGTTTCCACCGACATTGATGACAAAAACGGATTTGGCGGTGACCGAGGCAACCAAAGATAAGATAAGAGCAGCGAGATTGTACATTGTAAGGCAATAGCGACATGACTAGTACTGGTAGAGTACTTATGGATAATTCGAGCGGAAAGAGAAAGCCGGTGTCTTAATGGTGGTTCGGAAGAACGGGAGGAACCTGGCCGCACGGCACACGATGCACGCATGTGCATGAAGACATGTGATCTTCAAATTCAAAAGTCAAGGCACATATGTACGGCTTTATTTTATGCCCGGCCGGGGCTAGTCCAAGTCCTGACTCGCTGTATTCATATTCTTGACCCTTCTTACCTTTTCCTACAAAAGTAATCTAGGTTTCACTCGCTGCCTGCAGCCTAACATGCCCCCACCACCACAGAAACGCTCCAAAAATTCCCTCTCGCTTAGACTCACCGAGTCAGCCGTCTTTCTCAGGACTCGCCCGGGAAGATACTTATCCGACAGCACACAGCCCTCAGTCTTGCGTGGCCTGGTTGTCCTCGATCTCGTCAAGCCCACCAGAATCTCCAGTATCGAACTGCAGCTGAAAGCAAAGTCGCATACAACATGGCCAGAAGGTATTTTTTCTTGAATTTCCCAAATTCAACAACGCTGAAATGAACGCAAGGCTTCGGAGCGCGGCGGATGGAAGTCACAGAAGAGCACACCTTATTCCACTCTTCTATCACCTATTTTCGCGCAGGACAGGATTCAATAATACGCAGACCTACTTCAGTAGGTCCTGGAATATCGCTTCATAACGGCCACGAAGATTGGGATGAATACCCGCATACACCCACCTTACCCGGTGTCAGCCAACCTCCGACCCGATCTCCTAGTAGGCAAGCTCGTCGCAGTAGCACAGATGGCTACTTTCATCGCCCACATGTGGAACTCTACGACGAGCACCACAGGAGATTACCTTCGTACCTTGAGTCATCTACGATGACGCCACCTATGACGTCGCGTGCAACTAGTCCTGCAAGCTCCGCCTTACATCTACCATTGACACCGGCTACCCCAAGCAGCGAGCATCAGAGAAGTAGAAGTCAGTCAGGAGCTTGTGTTTAATCCTCTTTTCACATCTCGTACTGTACAGGTACTCTGCCAAGCGTGCCAGAGCTAAACGCTCGTTTGCTTAGTGAACAGTCGAGGGGCAGACGCCATGAAGTTGTCCATGACGAGAACCACCACCATCCTGATACTCGCTCACCTTTACACTCTCTCCCACCAAGCAGTCATCGCGATGGCAGCCAAGGCCATAGCCGCTCTCGGTTCAGCTTAGCATCCATGTCAAATGCTATCTTGGATGTCATGAGACCGCGGCAAGGTGGGGACGAACCTATTTCGCCTCGTGGCCGACTACTTGAGAAGGGTAATGCACCGGTGGCAGACAACGGTTCTTGGTCGCGCGGTCGGCCCCTTGTTAAGTCCGTCCGAGACCGGTCAACTGTTGGCATGCTCGTAGACATATTGAAGCCCGATCATTCCGAAGATTCTAAAAGGACGGAGCCAACTGGAAAGAATTCAAGAAAGGTCCGTTAAACTTTCTCTTTCAGATAGCCGCCGAATACTCATGATGTCATTCAGGCACATACACATATCCAATATCCATACCCATACCAAGTGACTGTCCACCGACCCTTCGGTGTGATTTCGGCAATGTGTCCTGGAACTTGAAGCAGTCGTTCACAGGCCAGGTGCCTTTGAGTCCAAATTAATAGCTACCCGAGAAGTCATCGTCGTAGCATGCCCCTCAGATGATGATACCGAAGATACCGACAATGTAGTCGTCGAGCGACACTGGGATCAACAGTTACAGTACTTGATATACATCTCTGGCCGCAGTTTTTACATCGGGGGAACAATACCTGTTTCGCTTACTTTGTTGCCTTTGGCAAAAGTTAAAATACACAGAATCCTCATATACATCGAAGGTCAGGCAATTCACTTCCCATATATTACATTCAAGCTCAACAGTGAACAGAACGTGTGGACTATTATACTCAGATGAGGCGCCATA
>WION01000608.1:0-28755 GCA_015039365.1 Amanita rubescens
TCTTTATATCTTCCTTGTAAGTTATCGATTACCATTCATGAGCAAACAAGACCCAGCTCACCATTGGATCAAAGCATTTTTGGCTCCGTCAACACTATCGAAGTCTTATGAAACTTCAGCGGACAAGCCTAACTGCCCCAGTCGCAATTACAATAGAACCAACGCTTCAATGGCCGCTCCGGGCGAAAAGAGCGCGGTTTCTCATATCGAATTTGCGAAGCCAACTTCGACTTCCCAGGAGATGAGCAGCCTAATAGCCCAGCAACCACTTATGCGCAAGGCTCTCAATACAACTTACCTGCTCCTGCTCCTACCACTTTCCCTCCTTCTGCTAAATCCTTCAATACCATCGGAAATGTGACCGGCTTACGCGGGTCAAAGTCATCCAGGACTTTATCCTCCAATCCTCAGTATCAGGCCATTCAACGAGTGCTACTCCTGAATGCGTATCCTTTGGCTTATATCATATTGTGGATTCCTGGTATTGCCAACCGGTTGATTGAAGCGACCGGGCACTCAAGTTCTGTGATGCAAATTCTGCAAGCCTCTACGCAACTTGTAGGGTTAGCGAATGCATTGACGTACGGATGGAACGAAAGGGTTGCGAAGCAATTGAAAGAACGATTTTCGAAGAATCGGTAGACGACGTGATGTCGGTGCGCTTATCATAGTTAACGGCCGCCAGATTTCAACGAAATTGATTAATTATTTGTTCGGTTCTTGGACTCTGCGATACCTCTGCATATTTAATGCCCTTAACGATTTACTATACACGGCGACTTGATACTACGCATGTGCTGTGCTTTATGTAAGGAATAGAAATTATTTATGAAACATTGAACGCACCTCAGGCTCCCTTGCTCCGATGCTCTTGTCGGACTGATTGAACAGGAGTGATGTGTATTGAGTTAATGCGCAAATCGCTTTGCACGGATTGGGACGCAGTTCGGGTCATCAATGGTGTCGCCAACCGTAAAACTGTGAATATAAAAACATTCCTTCAAAGCCTATACGCAACTTATTGGTTTGGTGAATGCATTAACATATGGTTGAAATGAAAGAGTGATGAAAGAACGATTTTCGACGAGCTTGAACCAGTACTACTTAAACGAGAAGCGCCTGCGTTGATTGATCTGATCCCGAATCTCCATCATTGATTCTCAGCCAGTGTTCTCGACGACGTCGACGAGGCCAAGATCGTCTCCGAGCGCATCTGGGTGCCGTATTATGCGCACAATCCATGCCAAGGTCAATGTCTTCCTCGACAAGCATGACCGCGAGTCACCAAGCTGAATCTCGTCTCTTCCGGCGATGTCGAGCTCACTCGAGTCGACCAAGCCCGCCAACAACCGTGCTCTACCCCGTACAGCAGTACAGACCCACTGGAAACGTCCAACCCGCGCCAACCGCAGCGCATCTCCGTCTCCCCTGACTCGTCCCAATTCGCAGTTGGTTGCCTCGATGGCTCAGCGCTCAGTGTACATCTACCCATCCTCATCTCCTCCCGCTCCAAAGAAATACATTCCAGATATCGTCACCCCACGCGGACAACGCGCAAAACCCCACCTCAGCGCCGTATCTTCTCTTCTCTGCTTTCCTTCCTCCCTCGACTTTTCACTATCCATCCTCCCCGCTAATCCACTCACCAAAGAGGCCGTCCCGTCTTAAAAAGACTATTCTCCTCTTCTCTAGACTCAGCTGTTCGAGTTTGGGACATACCATCTGGAGAAACAACCTCGACGTTGTCGGCTCAATCTCCTATCCAGTCTATGCCAGCCATGTCGCCGGAAGGAAACGATGTTCTATGCGGTTTATCATCGGGTCAATTCGAACGTGCGTGCTGGAATGCAGTGTATGTTCCGCTCGGTGCGGGTGCGTTGTCGGCTATAGCTATATCACCCGCGCAGAATTGGTTTGCGACGGGATCAACGATACGATTTTCGGTCCTTGGTCGTTATGTTTCGTCGGAACGAAGTTGGGATTAAAGATATCTATGTCACTTGTTCAGGCTCGGGATTGGGGGTTGCCACTAGCGACGGGTTGCCTTTTGTTGCCGCAGTAACTCAGGTAACTCAGGCAGTCATAGCAGGTGCATCGTATTGCCGACAACACAAGTAAGTGTCTTTGATAGCTTTTGACAGAGCCGTGTTGTTGATGGTTCCGTAGCCTCACAACGCATCAAGTTGTGTCACAAATGGTGAAATTTGGCCGTTTTTCATCTTCAACGTTGCTCAATCTGGCGAGGGTGGAACTCTGTCAATATCAGACCAATTTCATCTCAAGGAGGATTTGTCCCGATTGCCGCTCGTGATCGGCTTATTGAGCAACTGGGTAAGTCACAAGTTTTTCTATCTGCCAGCCTCACATGCACTGATATTATTTAGATCAATAACTCAAGATCAAGAGATCAAGAGTTTTTCACATATTTTAATTTTGATTCTCAGGCTTAACGATTCTGTTGTACATACGGTTCTCGTTCACAATAAGCATGATGAAATCAAAGCCATAGACCATCTGGACGTCGGGCGCGTGCATTGATGAGCAGCGGAGTGACTGGATATGGCCCGAGATTGTGTGCCCAGTTTATTACGCTTGAGTATGGCGAAGGGGAATGGGGGCGAGGAGGGTTGTGTCGGTTGGATGGTGAGAGGTGTGATGAACCTTCGGATTCGCATCTCTGTGTGCGTGGTCGGCCAGAGCGGTCACCGCTGGATGGGGGGAGTGGTGATGCCCTCCACGCGTAGAGATGATCCAGGGGGCACTCATAGGAAACTTGGAGAAAGCTGCAGTCATTCGAGCAAGAGGTTTGCCCGTTCTGGCGGAGTTCAAGCCTGGGAGACTCGAGAGAGAAAAACCCCACCTGCGAGGGGTGGAACTGGGGGCAGGGCTTCCAACGCTGTTTCTAAATTCTGGCCCCTTGCTAACAATTTTCGGAACAGGATGAGGATGAAGAGAAACCACGGAGCAAGAGGACGCGTCCAGTCTAACCCTGCGTCGAAAGCCGATGGAGAGGCTGGCGAAGAAAGTGGCGAGTCGACACTGGTGGAGCGACGAAGAAAGTCCCAGAATTGCTCTTGGTCGTTAAATGGGACGGAGCGGGTCTTGACCGGGTGGTAGATATCTGATATGAGAAGTTGCATGCTTTCCTTTTTTTCCGTGTCGATCCCCGTGTATTGACACGTGGTATGCAGATAGAACGTACTTTGATGGAAAGGCCTTTACAGCAGACTCGGCAACCTCTTTTGGTTCTTCAAAAGTTCGCGATCCATTGCATGATGTTTGGCTAGGAAACTGGACTCGTATCTCTCATAGATTTGCCAAAGGGCATTACTCTTGACGGCGAGCCTTTCGGTGGGCGCCGAAAGTTCCAGGATACCCGGGCCGTGTCCATAGTCAAAACCATCACTGATTCTCCGCTCGAGCTGTACTGGAACGTGATGTCCTAATCCTGCAGTGGAACGTGCTGGCCTCGAGCCCGTGATGAATTCTGCTTGATTTGCTCTTGGAACACGTCAGCATCGTGTTCCTGGAATGTAAGGAAGTTTCTCAACGCCACTGTCACTGTCAGGATTATGTAAAGTCTGATTTTCACGGTAACCACTACAAAACCAGACTCCTACAGTTGGGGACAAGCAAAGCCATCAAAGTTTTAGACCGAATTTTCCAAGTCCGCGACAACATCTGATGGCCTAAAAACCGTCAGAACCGGTGTATTTTGTACTTCTCCTGATGTTTGTACGAGCCGAATTTGAGAATTCAAAAAAAATTAGGGTTCCTGTCCCGATTTTTGGCGTACAGTGGAAAAAAATCGCAAAATCATGAAAAATTCGTTATTCGTGCTATTTTGTGATATACAGTCTAAGTGTAAACAAAAGTTGATGGGTGGATGAACCCTGAATGCCGAAAAAAATCATTTGTGACCAGTGATGGTAAGGGGTCGGCCTCGCAAAAGGGCTCGCAATACAGCCGGATTGCAAAACCAAGCCCCATCCAAATCCAATTTAAACAGCCCCGAAACAGCCCCAATCCCTGAAGACACTCCTTTGGCTCCCCCTGGACATGATGGGGAAGAGTTATTTGACAACTCTGAGTCCGAGATGAGTGAACAAGACATGGTGGAGGGACCGACCATTTGGGGTGATCTGGAAGATGATGATTTTGGTCAAAGACTCGCAGAATTTGCAGTTCTTAATGATCCAGATGACGACGAATGGATTCCGGTTGCCCTGAGACGGAGGAAGGTGAAAAAAGGTGAAAAGTCTCAGCATAAAGCAATTCCATAATTGAACTCACATTACTCGCCTCTCAGCACTGGCAGGTCATCCTTCAACATACATAAAGGGCCCTGATGTCATGAGTAAATCACGGAGGACTCAGCAGCGCCATATGCGATCATGGAAGAATCAAACGAACCTCTGCCAGTTTGGTTTCACGCGCCAAGTGACAAAACGGCGCGCACCTTCAGTCACCGAGTCAGAATTAGATTCTCGCACCCCGGAAAACTCTTCTTCAGAAGAGATCCAGTTCCTGGGTGCGTCAATGGCCACAATCGAGGTTGGATCAGGAGTTGATGGCTCGGATATGAGCGAGACATCTGCTAGAGAGGGGCTTGAAGTGGATTCAGACTCGGATTTGGATGGATTGGACGTTGATGACTCGGATGTAACGATGGCAGATGAGGAACTGGAGGCCTGGGAAGAGGAATCCGACATGCTGGCAGGGATATGCAGCAGCGTAACCACCCATGTCAAAGGCTGGGAAGAACTTTGAAAACAGATAAAGAAAGACTTACGGAAACACAGCAAATCGCTATCGCTTTCCCAGATTAATCAACTCATGATCCTTGCCAATTTTGCGACTCTTCGTCTGAAAGGTCTTTCTTGGATCAGGGCAAGTGAGGAGATTGCGAGACAATGGCATGATGGAAAGGGATCTTGGTTTGCTCGCCGTGTCCGATCACTTGCTCGTCATTATCGAACCTTTGAACAACTTCCCAAAGAGAGACGGGGAGGTGTTGGAAATGCACGTACCTGGCTTGCAGATAAAGGGGTGGAGACACGTGTAAAGGATTATCTTTCGACTGTGCCTTCTGGAAAGGTCACGCCGAGAGCTTTGCGAGATCAAGTGAATTTGAGAATCTTCCCAGAGCTGGGAATCAAGCCGAAGAAGCCACTTCATGTGAGGACTGCGCGTCGATGGTTAATCAAGTTGGGTTGGCGTCACTCTATGATCAGAAAGGGTATATATATGGATGGGCATGAGCGTGCAGATGTCGTCAAATATAGGAGAGAGATCTTTCTGCCGACGATGGCAGCATATGAAATGCGGATGGTCCACTATGAAGGGCCAGATCCAATGAATCGCATTGAGCCAGTATTGCAAGATGACGAAAAAGAGATCGTACCTAATTTTCATGACGAATCTGCATTCCATCATCATGACGCATCTCGCAGTGCTTGGTATGTCTGACATTTTCTTATTATCTTCTTGAGGACTCAAATACAGGTCTAGGCTGCAGAAGGATGAGCAGCCACTCCGTAAGAAGGGAAGAGGTCGTCTCATTCATGTTTCGGACTTTATCAATCCGGAAACAGGCCGGCTTGTCCTTCGTGATGATAATGGCTCGATCACACGAGATGCACGCAAGATCATCTATCCAGGAGCGAATGGTGACGAGTGGTGGGATTGCAATCAGCTCCTTGCACAGATGAAGGAAGCAATTGAGATCTTCGAAGCTGCCCACCCTGGTAAGCAAGCATTATTCATATTCGATCAATCATCGGCGCATGCATCGCTTCCACCGGACGCGCTCAAGGCATTTGAAATGAATAAATCTGATGGCGGGAAGCAACGCATTCAGCGTGACACAATTATCCCCCAGTCGAACCCAGTTGCTGAACTGCGAGGGCGGCCACAGGTAATGAGATTACCTGATGGGCGGCCTAAAGGACTACAGAGAGTTCTGGAGGAACGGGGGTTCAACGTATCCCGTCTCCGCGCAAAATGCTCTCCTGTATGTCCCTTCGAGAGCGAGAATTGTTGTATGGCACGGCTTCTTAGCCAGCAAGAGGACTTTGTGAACCAGCCATCCATGCTAGAAACCCTCATAACCTCAGTGGGCCACAAGTCTATGTTCCTCCCGAAATTTCACTGTGAGCTCAATCCCATTGAAATGGTCTGTTCTCTCGCAAACTAAATGTATATCATGCTGACTAAAAGCTACCACTACTAGTACTGGGGATGGTGCAAGTATCGTTACCGTGAAGAAGACAAGAAGGATTTCCAAGCTGCAAAAGATGCTGCTGTCAAATACCTGGATGCGTGTCCCACCGATGTCATCCGAAGGTTTATCAATCGTGCCTGGCGGTTTATGAGTGCGTACCGATTGGGGTTAACTGGCAAGGCTGCAGAATGGGCTGTCCGAAAACAGAAACAACATCGGCAGGTGTCACAAAGGGCTATGATGTCCATCGATGCTGTTATCAACCCTAATTAGCCGTTTCGCTACACTAAATGTTTGATTTTTTTTCGAAAAAAATTTGGCGCACATAAAAAATCGTGGGAAAAATTAATGAACACCATTTTTCGACGTATTTCGCAATGAGGAGTCAGAATCTGAAGTCAGAATTGGCCAAAAAAATCTAGATTACGAGATATTAAATTAGATGGCTTTGCTTGTCCCCAACTGTACCCCAGTCCCAGCAGAGCTTGAGTTTACGTAATGATAACGTAACCACTACAAAACCAATCGCAAGTTTTGCGACCTGCCACTTACACATCTATTCACTGTTTTCAGACAGGCAGAGCGCCCAAAGGTAGACTCTTGATATCGGTTGCCGTCAATCGTCGCGCAACGACGATCTGACTCAAGTGGGTGATCGACAAAGGTGGCAACCTTAATTTAGTGCAACTTTGATGAAGGCTGTTCGTGGTACCCTGGGCCCTTTCCGAATCAATTGACTCCAGCACTTCGGATGTGAATCGATCACCATCGTCCTGTGAACACATATATATTCGAGTCACCAATACAGATTCAATTACATGGGTATGCATAGCTTGCGTCTTCCCTCCCTGATGATGTTATGAAAGTACAGATTGACGTAGGCCGGCGCTATCCTAGGCCCGGTTTGGATAGAATTATTCATGTCCACATCAAACCTTGTGTCGCGAGGATAACACAATACTTACCGGAAACGTCGATTGAAGGCACAAATATATATATAATATTCCTGCCTTGCGATTTCCTCCTTCCACTGCCTTCGACCACATTAGTGACACCGACATTTACGCTCACGCACAGGGAGAAAAAGCTTTTCTTTTCCCCAGTAGCCAGCAGCGATGTCCTGGCAATTGCCACCAATCGAAGTCGCCGCTACAGCTGTTACACTAGGATGCAGCTTGTTATCCGTCGTTGGCTCTGGATTCATCCTGGTCTGCTACTCGATCTTGCCCCTCCAACATCATTTCCGTCATATTCTGATAATAAATCTGGCTATAGCTGGTACGTACCACAATCGATATGGTCATGCCGCCCACCCTGATTGGTCCCATAGATTTCCTCAATTCGTTGAATGGAAGTGTAGGAGGTATCGTTATCGTGGCAACAAGAAAACCCTTAAAAGCTGGTCGTGCCTGTGTATTCAATGGATTCGTCGAACAAGTCACTGTCCAAGTTAGTTGATCGGGAATCCAAAGAATGGTGTTGTTAATGAGATTACAGGCAACTGACACAGCCATCTTGGTGATTGCAATTGCTACAGTGTATACGTTGACCAGGAGAGGCGCCGTTTCAAGCGTACCCGAACATAGATGGAGATATGGCCAGATATTCCTGATATGTGTCTCAGTGTGGGCTCTACCGTTTTTCACAAGTGAGATAATAACTGTGTTTAATATGTCATCATGACCGTTCGTCAGGTTTCCTTGCTCTGGGGATGAATTGGTACGCACCGGCATCCGGAAACTGGTATGGACTATATATAGGAAGTGGTTTGAATATCTAACAGACAATCAACAGGTGTTGGATAGACAAAAACCCTGTGTACCTTCGTTATGTCCTGACTCACGGGTGGAGGTATCTGTTTATCATCACTGAGGTGGGTTCTAATTATGTCAACGACCTGAATACTCAACCGATGCCAACTTGAATAGATCGGTCTTTACATCTTCCTTGTGAGTTACTGCTTACTATTCATGAGTAAACAAGACCCAGCTCACCATTAGATTAAAGCATTTTCAGCTCCGTCAACACTATCGAAGTCTTATGGAACTTCAGCAGACAAGCCTAACTGCCCCAGTCGCAATTACAATAGAACCGAACGCTTCAAATGCCGCTCCGGGCGAAAAGAGCGCGATTTCTCGTATCGAATTTGCGAAGCCGACTTCCCAGGAGATGAGCAGCCTGAATAGCCCAGCAACCACTTATGCGCAAGGCTCTCAATACAACTTACCTGCTCCTCCCACCTCTTTCCCTCCTTCTGCAAAATCCTTTACCATTGGAAATGTGACCGGCTTACGCGGCGGGTCAAAGTCATCTAGGACTTTATCCTCCAATCCTCAGTATCAGGCCATTCAACGAGTGCTACTCCTGAACGCGTATCCTTTGGCTTATATCATACTGTGGATTCCTGGTATTGCCAACCGATTGATTGAAGCGACCGGGCACTCAAGTCCTGTGACGCAAATTCTGCAAGCCTCTACGCAACTTGTAGGGTTAGCGAATGCATTAACATACGGATGGAACGAAAGGGTTGCGAAGCAATTGAAAGAACGATTTTCGAAGGATCGGTAGACGATGTGATGTCGGTGCGCTTGTTATAGTTGACGGCCGCCGGATTGGCATGGAATTGATTATTATTTGTTTGCCGGTGGTTCTTGGACTCTGCATCGTGCGATACCTCTGCCCGATTTACTATACACGACTTGATATGGATGTGCTGTGCTTTTTGTAGGAAATAGAAATTATTTATGAAACATTGAACGCACCTCAGGCTCCCTCGCTCCATCTTTTGGGCGTATTCGCAGAACTGGTAGCTGGGACCGAATCCAAAATATTCCGGGCCCACCGTGTACCTGGAATTCAGGACCTCGGTATCACAGTCGATACATACTTAGTGTTGATGTGGATCATTTGATATCTATCGTCAATCACAAGTGGGCGCATCTGTCCAGTTGAAACGGATTCTGGCCCTACGGAGTCTCATCAGGGTCACCTATATTAACAAACTAATGTCTCAAGCTTGCGCAATACATCATCAGATACAAACGGACCACCGAAGTAGACAGGGACTTGGAATCCATCATCATCTTCATCCCGAAGAAATTGATCAAAATTTTCAGAGGCTCCGCAGGCGCGACAGATTACCAGGTGGAGGTTGCAGATCCTCGGGTCGAGGAGTGTGACTTGATGACCGGTGCCCGCCCAAAAATGCATTTCATTGCCGTCCAGGTGCGACTTTAGAGTCGACACCGGTGGAGCGACGAAGAAAGTCCCTGAATTCCGTTACATGGGACGAAGCGGGTCTTGACCCTGGCACTGGGTGGTGGATATCTGAGAAGTTGGACCTCTTTTTTTCGTGTCGATCCCCCCGTGTATTGACGCGGA
This sequence comes from Amanita rubescens, assembly GCA_015039365.1. Taxonomy (NCBI): domain Eukaryota; kingdom Fungi; phylum Basidiomycota; class Agaricomycetes; order Agaricales; family Amanitaceae; genus Amanita; species Amanita rubescens. The sequence goes on from WION01000608.1 coordinate 9,605, forward strand.
CGCGTGGCATAGAACGTACTTTGATGGAAAGGCGTTACGTAAATGCCAGAAATGGAATGGCCGATACGAACTTGTGTGGTTGTATTTGTCGGGCCATACGAGATAAGACAGATCGCTCGTACAAGTCTATCGGCAAGTTTCTTGCTCCTCGGTTACCGCACGCTGATCCTTGAACAAGGATACGCATGGGGAAGAAGAACGCCGCAAAGGAAAAGGAAAAGGCTCCAGCAGCGCCTGCAGAACCAGAACCAGTAGTAGAACCGACACCGGAACCGAAGCCTACCGGTTGAAGTATTGTATTGCTCAGGTGCACTCGACAGATCAATTCCAGCATTATCGCTGAATTTCATGATATACATGTTATGACTGGTTTCAGTCTGCTCTTTTCCCGTTGAATACTGCGAATTTGGATCGAGTTTTTCAAAGTGCAAGGAATGGCTGCATGGAGCGCATCCAGGGTTATATGACAAGTATTATTCAGAAGGTGAGCTCCACACGTGCCGCATAGATGTCTTACACACTTGCGATTGCAGATGCCTTACAAGCGAAACTTGGTACTATGAGTTTAGAAGCGCAAAATAAACTCGAAAAAGATATAGCAGAAAAAGAAGCAAAGGCCGATGCGAGAGCAGATGCTGCGCTCAAGAAGAAGCTTTCATCTCAGGTGCGAATGCATCGTGTTATCAAAGTAAATGTGTTGCTGTATCTTTTCGCAAGGTGACGATAAAGCGGATCGAGCGTAACAAACGGAAGCATGTTACATCTATACATGGGTTGGAAGCTTTTGGCATCGATCTCAAGAAAGCTGCGAAGCAATTCGCATCCAAGTTTGCGACAGGAGCATCTGTCACCAAGAATGCTCAAGGGCAGGATGAGATCGTTGTGCAAGGTGATGTCGGAGACGAGGTTTTTGAGTTGATCGAGAATCAGGCGGGCGATTTGAAGGGTATACCCTTGGACAATATCGAGTTTGTGGAGGTTAAGAAAAAGAAGGCGACTGAGGGCGCTTGAGGAGTTGGGTACGTAGGGAAAGTTCCGATTCTGACCAATATGCTCATTGTGATTTGTTTTTGCAGGCCGGTGCATGTATGATGGCATGTATATCGTGTAAGACCCTATGTACAGCTTTGTTTCCGAGTTGATGAAACATAATTATCAATCAGCGCAGCGCTCGCGATAAATGGTTGTTCTATTAATACGATTTACGTACATGTGGGACAATTCTCTAGTGTTGGCGTTGGTCCCGGTGCCGCAAAGGGCAGCTATTAGCCTTGACTCATTCTGATACTGTATATCGTCAAACTTGGTGTCTAAGCCCACTACACGATGACCCAGGAATCTGTTACTCCCATACCCCCGCTACTGGGTAACAAACAAGGCCAGTTCAAAATTCACGTCATTGGCAACAGTGGTGAGTTCTGTCATCGTGCTTGCGGAACTGCTGTTATCTTCGGGCAGGAACAGGGAAGGTATGCGATGCACGATGCATCGAAGAGCGCTCATCACGTTTCAGTCAGAGCACCTTGAGCGCGCAGCTTTCGGAGATACTACGGATTCCTATTATCTCACTTGACAGGGTATATTGGAAGCCAAACTGGGTTGGAACACCTGAAGAAGAATTCAGAAATAGCGTTCGTGAAGCTATGGACCGAAATGGCCGAGGCTGGATTGTTGATGGCAACTATAGCAAGATCCTTGGAACTCAGGTTAGTGAGGAAGCTACCGATATCATTTGTCTGTGGGTCTTTCCTATCTAACATGACATGCGCTCACGCTAGTATACTTGCAGGGCTAGATCCGCCATTGCTTCTCTACTTTCCCCGTCTGTTTCTGAGATCAATAGCTCGTATGTTTGGACTTGTTGCTCCTTGCAGTCCTGAGTGTCTGGAAACGGTCCGCGAATGCTTTTTCTCCAGAAAAAGTATTCTGCTATGGTGCCTGACGCATCATTGGGTCGTTCGCACATCCAGTGAGAAATTAATCAAAGATTATGGGATTGGAGTTGGGCGCCGCTCTGATGAACAGAAAATGAGACGAATGGGCGGATGGGGTAGTGAACTGAGGAGGTGGTTTGAGGACGTCCGGTTGGTTTTTGGTTCTAGGTAGCTCGAGTGTGATGTATGTGACACATATTGTGACCCAACTGATGACGTAATCCATATATATCGCCAACCCAACCATGGAGGTTGAAACCACCACGCCTAGTGGACAGCCGATTGTAGACCGTTCCAAGGTCAGATATGCGCCTCTGCCTATGTTTTCTTCTAACATGCGCCTCATTTTTTAGACTACACCGTTCTTGATTCGAACGTTCGTGAAAATTGGAGGTTTTCACCGGTTGACGCTTTTCGAAGATGGTACACTTCCAACTACAGACGAACACCAGATTTTTACATGGTATGCCGTATTTAACATTTTATAACCTGATAGATGACCTCTGGCTCACAGGAAAGACGCCACGCTGCGCGAAGTTGTAACAACACTGAGAAACGTCGCATCGCATGTAGCGGAATACCGACATCCTCTTGCCAAGTTTTCCTTCAAGACTGTATACGCTGATTCCGGAAACAAAGGCCGTTTCGCACAAAAAGACCTCGGAATGGTCTATTCACGAGATATACTTGGCGAACCAGGCTCCCTGAACAACACCGCACCAAGGCTGCTCGAAGATGTAGATGGAGAAGTTCGAGAACCTACAGAACGCGAAAAGGAAGAAAGAACACTGGAAGAGCTACGGTTCGTTCCAGGAGACTACTTGTTAGCTTCAGTTATCTTGCCGAAGAATCTCACTATGCCCAGTGAGGCCCCGAGCAAAGCTGCAGCTCCTGGAGGTGCCAATGGATGGAAGAAAAGTGATAGTGGTTGGGGATCTACCCCCGCCCCAGGTATTGGCCGTGGGGGAGGCCATTGGAGAGGAGACTCAAATCCGCCTCCGCCCATATCTCGTGGGAGAGGTGGCCGAGGTGGAGGAGACATTGGTCGGGACAGGGACAGACGTGTACCACCGCCACGGAGGCGTGACTCGCCACCTCCAAGAGGCGGTTGGGGCGACCGACGGGGTGGCAGGGTCGATAGACGTTCTCGTTCTCGATCAAGATCACGTAGCCCCCTTCCTCGCAGACGAAACCCACGTTATGATTAGTTCGAGTGCTCTACCTTTGGTCTCTTGGTGTACTAATTGCTGTAACAGGGCTCCTTGTAGCGTTTTTGTTGCTAACGTTTGAGCACGATGTTTACTGTATAGTATTCTACCTATGTGAAGGTGGTGGTAGACCGTTACACGAATCGAATCGCGATATAACTACTATAAGGGGTAGAGTTTCGATATATTCCTTCAGCGTTGGCATGATATATATAGATTCTGAAGCGCTGATCTTTCATGATATTTTTTTACAACATGCGGCCGCAGCTGATAGTTGCATCCGCCTGCGGCATATGTAAAGATAATGATATCAGGTGAACGTCATTTACTCACAGGGTACCTATTGATAGCCGGTTTGAATGCAAGTACCAAACATATTCACGAACACGTGTGCATAAGCGAACACACTTTTATCTGACGCTTCGTTGTTTAACTTCTTATTCTCAGGGGTGACATGTGTAGCGTCGCCACGACGGCGTATCCCATTTACCGAACGCTAAAATGGTACACATACCTTCGATTAGAAATATGGTATGCGATTATTAATGTCAGTAGTACTCACTCAACTTGTTCCTGATCAGAAACGCCACGCAATGCGTGCCTGTCGATATGCATCCTTGTGTTCAATTATGGACCACATACATGAGTATCATTACGTGGCGCTGGCGCTGGCGCACGGATCTAACACCGCTTCAATCCATCTTGTTGTTCCTGTACTGAGGTCCCCTTCAACGAGACTAGACACTTCAGAAAGGACCATGCGCGTGTTAATAGTTTTGATGCATAGGTGTGCTCGATCATACTGCGATTATTTAAGGAGAATCTCGATCACCGCCGTTGAAGCCGTCCTCCGGGGATATGATGACGAACCACGAGGCATTAGTTTGTGTTACGGAGTCGTCAACTTAATGCCGAGTGCCGGCTCCGATCTGGTTCATGAGGCGTCGCAAGGGTACTTAGGAGTCCAAAGTCGAGGCTGCGGTAGTCCCCCTCTACCCGCGCTCAACCCTCTGTAATGCCGGCTGTCCGTGACTTGGTGAGTGCGGCCCTTTCAGCGTAGTGCACTTCTTGACATTACCTCGATCTATTGAGATCCAACTCAGTCGAGTTGATAAACCAGCTGCTACGCTGATGTTGTTCTGGCCATATGGTAAATGAATCTTATATCATTCATTATCACGACATTAATTATGCTCTCAAGCCTGGTCCTTGACAATGTCTGCTCGCCAATTCCATATTCCAGTGGAACAGTATACGCAAGCGTTATCCATCGGCTTTCTGGGCGCTGCTTTTCTTCACAGGTAAATCTTAAACTCTACACCTCTTCAAAAATTCTAATTATTTCGTTTTTTTTAAAAAAAAACTTAAGTGAGCACATCTGCCGGTTTCTTGTGCTAATCGTTCATATCCTTGATAGGTGGAGGCTGCATATGGAACGATACGATTGATATGGATCTTGATGCTAAAGTCGGTGAGTTCGAAAACAGCGACACTTGTCCTCGTGCAAACTCAAATTCGCAGAGCGAACGAAGAATCGACCTTTAGCCGCGGGACGAATGGCAGTTTCAGAGGCAATGATATTCCTTTCGATTCATATAGTTGTCCTCTTCTATCTTTGCCGTCTTATGAACGATCTAGGGTATGGGTTCTCGTTGCTGATAGGTGGTATGGGTTAACAAATTTACCTTTAATAGATGGTGGATTGGCTTCTGCACCACCGTTCCCCTGACAGGGTTGTATCCCTTTATGAAACGTATAACGTACTGGCCTCAAGTGTGGCTGGGTAAGTTATAATGTCCGTTTCGCAATGTTCTCCGACCTTGACGCGATCCCAGGCGTCACTCTGAGCGCTCCGGTCTTACTTGGCTCAGCCGTCCTCGTTGATCAAGTCACTCGACCTGCGATGATTCTTATGGCCGGTGGCGTCTCGTGAGTCTCAGATCAAATTAATCTTTGTGCTTACTTATCGTGCACTATAGGTGGGTGATGTGGTATGGTACGTCATCTTCGCTGAGGGTTTAAGCTCGAACTTGACGACAACTTGTTAGATACCATTTATGCATTGCCAAGATAAGAAGGACGACGAAAAGGCCGGAGTCAAGTCGATCACCCTCGTTCTTCACCGTTATGTCAGGGTTACCCTGCTCGTTTTTGCATCTGGACTTGCTTCCGCTTGGCTCGCCTGTGGTATACTCACAGGTGCAGGTACACCATACTTCCTTATCACCGTGACAGGCGGCGCCCTGTTATTAGCGAGGGGCTCCCTGGGAACTGATTTAGATGATCCACGGAGCTGCTTAACCACCGTATGTCCTTCCGTCGGCTGTCTCTGTTGCAATCCTGACCCCCACTTGTCCTTACAGTTCGAAAGCAATGGGTTCCTTATCGGTCCCATCGTCTTTCTTGGTTTCTTACTCGACTATTTGATGCCCCACTTGTCAAAAAACGCTTTGGAATATGTAATCACTTTATCTCCGGTTGCGAAGTTATAAGTGGTTTATGTATTCGACGCGAACAACCGATGTCGTTAACATTTATGTTCACCTGTTGTATGTTATCATGTAGCTTGAATTTGTATCCGTTTATATGTACAGTAACTCTTCTCACCGATTGATCTATATTTCCGTTGACCGCCGCAAGTTTTAGAGAGTCCGGTGTATTAGGGCGCCCATAAGTAATGCCATATAGACACGTAAGTTTACACATCCCGAATTAGGTCAGGCTCGTCAATTGCCGATATCGTGGATCCAAAGCACGTATCGGCAGGATGTTGCAATTACCGCATTCGTCGCGGCAAAAGACAATCTGTCAACATCGCACAGACTCACGAGAAGGGCCATGTGGCGGGCGCTGTGAACAGGTTGCCCACTGAGAGCTAAATTAATGATATAGTGCGCGCAGCGGATGTCGAGCTGAAACTAGTGCGGTGTGGCTGAGACTTGTTTCGAGGCAACAGGTCTACATTATCCTCGCTGATCTGATTGGCTTGTGGAGCGGGCGCGAAAGAGGAAACAGAAAATAGGCAGGTAGCGGCGCGCCATCTCCAGTCAGGATGAAGAAGAGATTGCCGCCGGCTGCAAGCATGTTTGTTCGGACCTGGTTCGTCGGTAAAACGTCATTCTCGCCGTCAAATAGGGATCGTAATTATAACACAAGATGTAATCGTTCTATGGTAAGTACTTTATATCGTCAAAGGTTCGCCTTCGCCAGGGAAGGCTGCATCTTGATGTGCGAGCCAGAAGCAACTAGGCGATGGTGAGTATCGCTCCAGATCTGCATTAAGAAAAAAGGTGTCAGCAGCCAATATTTATTTGGAGAAAAAGCGTTACGCTTACCTCTGTTCGCGCAGATAGAGCACGCGAGCCCAATGTTATTGTCGTGTTCACGATGCGGAGTGTATCTCCTCTAGATTATGGATGCACTCGATATTTATAGCGCAACGCGACGAAAAAACAAAGACCACGTACGCGACGGCTGGGGAATGGTATAGGATGTTGAGGGTCTGAGATACCGTGTTTACGGCGCCAAGATTACCGCTTGCCAGCCCGAGCGCTATCAGAGCCATCGTCGAGCATCTCCGAGGCCCATACAATAAGCCAAACTCGAGTATTCACTACGTCTGAACCTACATATCAATAAGGAACTGCAGGAGCATCCTCCATGCATACTCCCAGCTCTATTCAGCATATCTAAAAACCCAGATCATTAGATTGAAATGCAAATAGTGACACAGGTACCGTGACGCACCCTCTTCAGTAACCAGCTCACATACGACCCTCCCCTCCTTCTTGCTCGGTTCCTCGGATTTATTAACGACAGAAACCTCTTTTACAGTCATCCTCTTAATGATGGGCGCTCCAAAGAACCCGTCACCGCCGGGCCCTTTGCCGAGGAAAATTGAAGCTGGACTGCTGAGGAACCGTTTCAACTCTTCAGACGCGTTTCCGGCAATGTTTGAAATGTCCTGCGCATCTCTATCCATTGTTGGATATGATAAGTTATCTAGACAGAACTGCGGGAAGCTGAGGGAATGTGCGTTGTCATTCTCCGGTAGCGGGTAAAGCTCTGGTCCGGTGTGGCTGTGCAGCTTGAACTACTAACACGGCACATGGTTGCCGACATGCTACTAAGGCTACTAATCACCTGAATCAAACTATCCGAAAGTAGATTTCTGTAGCTGACGGCAAAAGCGTACTCGGCTGTCGCGTCTATTTTAGCAATTGATCTGGACCACCGTTGCTTTCTGCGATGGAAAGAGATCACGAGAACCGATTGTTATACCTATTAACTGACGTCAGTCAGTACTCCAATGCTAACTCCGGAAGTAGACAATGTCATGAGTAATACGTATATTGATGCCGTGTGTAATGACCCTGCTACTAGTGAATGCAAAATAAATAACTATCAAACATATTTTCTCGACGAGGAATCGAAGACAGTAGAATAGTGCAGGTATTATAAAAGAGTGTGTAAACGTAGCTGTAGTGTAGCACTGGTACACATTACATCGGATAATGAATTCATGGGTGTTGACATGAGAACATGGATGGATACAGAGAGCCTAGATAACCCAAGGCAGAACGAAAAAAAAGAAAAAAAAGAAGAAAGTTCTCGAATCTAGAGTAAGAGCGGATGTCACTTATCTTCCTTGACGTGACTGGTAGTTTTTGCTGTTAAGTCTACGGCCTTTGAAGAAATCTGCAAGTAGTTCGTTGATGAGGGGAGAGTGACTGAGAGTCAAATCATGACCAGCCCCTTCGACAGTGATGACTTCTGATTTTGCACGGGTGGATGGTGGTAGCAAGGAGAGGATCTTTGAAGAGTATCTCGATGGTACGGTCTGGTCATCTGTGCCCTATAATGAATGTTAGTGGAGAATTGCGGAAAGCGAAACAGGATGCACACATGTACAAGGAGAACGCGTCGCGAGTCGAAGCTGGGTGAAGAGAAATAACGTGCTTGACCCCGGATGGGACCATGGCGGAGTGATGAAGATAGGGCCGCATTGTATCCTGGGAGGTGAGCTGATTGAAGACGAACAAGCTGTGGACGCTAGGTTCATCATAATGACGGACATAGCGGAAACAAGACCAAACCTCTACAATAGGGTCCGAGGGAGATGTGCCGTTGTATATCTCTTTGAAATTTGCTGTATTAGCGTCGGGTATCAGGTCGTGATCGGAAGTATCACTAGAAGATGTCGTGTTAGCTAGTCGTTGTAGATATTTCTAAAAATGGCTTATTAAAAGCGCAGTGGTAGTATGGGAATGCTTACACGTGCAAGGCTGCTTGAAGCCAGTGATTGTACAAATGGTGATGACATGAACTTTGCTGTGCGTGATATGTCGCCCGACTACGGACATAAATATAGACGAGCGGGTTGGATAAAGAGAAGGGAGCTTACTTCCATGACTCCCGCGCTAGCAATGAGAACCACACGGTCGTCGACAAGATATGGATATTGGGATGTAAAGGCTGCGGCAATTCCTCCACCCTACTCACGAGCGTCAGAATTAAGCGCGCATTGCAATTGCAGCGTACCATTGAGACGCCGGCCACGATCGCCTTGTCCCATTTCAGATATTGCATCAGGAGCGCCAGTTGGGTGGTATATAGATTCGTGTCATATTTTGTTTGGGGAGCGTCAGAGTAGCCGCGGCCATAGAGGTCTGCCACGCGCGTGAGAAACGTGTCATAGCAGGACAAACGATGCGCTCACCATAAAGAAGAACGCGATGGCCATTGGCAGCAAGAGTTGGCGCGACGTCTCTCCAAATTATGGCAGGTATGGATAACCCATGGATGAGGATAACCTGAGTGCGACGTGTTAGATCGCGAGGCAACGCCGTAACAGGGACATAATGAAGACGGACTTTCTGGCCTTTCTCTGGACCAAGCAACCAATACCTGACCTGTTCAAAAGAGTCAGTTCTGAATGGCATTGAAACGAGCAAAATAACACGCCTTTCCAAATGGCAGAGGTGCGTACGCGCCTCCAGCATAGTAATCATCTGGATAGATAGACCATGCTATCGGCAGCGACGAGAGCGAAGGCAAAATTGTGAGCGGTGCTGGCGGGTATGGAAAGGAGGCGATGATATAAATCGCCGCCAAAAGTGGTGGGATGACTAGCAGCGCTAGGACCAAGCACTGCAACGAGCTCATCGTGGGTCGCATCGTCGAGCGATCTGTACTCACGTGACCTCATGCCACGCTAGCCGGACACGTGAGCACGCGTCTGCTTCTCTGTTTGCTCTTGTTTGCATCAGACACGATTTTGCCCTCCAATGGCGCCGCCCGAACCACTCGCGCTTGACGACATCATGCTGCTCGACGATGACGACGACGAACTCTGCGGAGATGGGCATTCCAAGCTCTCAGAAATACAAGAACAGCTACAGAAACAGGCGGAGCTTATAAGGGATCTCATGGTTCAGCGCGACCACCTTATCACTCAAATACTCCATGAACGCGAGAGATGGCAAGCGGAACGTGACGAATGGGATAGGACGTCAGAAGCTTTGATAGCCCGATACTCCAGAAAGGCTACTGGCTCTACGAAAGACGAGGTTCATATTCCCACCTTCTACGTTTCATCGGCTTACACATCTTATGCGTGCAGGAATTGGCGCACCGTTGCGCAGTCTACGAGTCGGATAATAAGTATTTGAAGGAAAAGGTGAGCATATGCGCATATAACCGTTGATCTGTATCATGAACGCTGTTGTATCAGGTGCACGATGCTCAGGCTCGACTGGGCGATTTGGAAGCTGAACTCCACAGGCTCAAACCCTTACTTGCCATCCAATCTTCACAGTCTCAGCGACGAGAATCAACGCAAAGTTCAATGCCATATCCTTATAGTCCCTACACGTCTACAAGTAGTCATGCCCCCCCTTTCACGTCGACAACTCCTCAAGTACCTTTCATACCATACTCAACACTCCCTTCTCATGACGTGAACCAGAAGCGGAAAAGGGAGGGTCTTACTTCAAGTAAGGGAAAGGAAAAGGAAAAGGAAGCTACGAACCAAGACATAGATGCGAACCCAGATGACGATAGCGATAATGCAGACGCACCACTTACACCGACAGCTGCCTCATCCACATCCCATAATCCTTATGCATATATGAACAATCTATATCGGCACGTCCTTAGTCCCTCCACCGCTGTGGCCACTTCTCCGGCCACTCCGAAGCCTAAACCTCCAGGAGCCCTGAATAGCGCATCTCTTGGCGCACAGAGCAACAGCTCAAGTACAATGTCGCCCAGCCACTACGCAATTGCGTATCCCCCCTATTCATTTCCGACAACTACACACCCAAAACAACCGGCATCCTCTACCACAGGTAGTTCTAAGCCTACCCCGGGTCGACAAGATGATGCGGACAAAGATGGCGGTCGCGTGGAGGCAAACGTTGGAATTCACAACGCCGGACAAGAGAAGGGGAAGTCGACCCCAGCAAGTAGCCGCAGGACAGCGGCAACGTCCACACGTCAACAGGTCAAGTACAGGACAAGCTCTATTCTTGGTGACGCACGTGTAGAGCACCTACTCCTTGCGGCACGGAAGATTGGACGGGGGCGGGCGATCACTGTAGCAGGACTCGCCAAGGCGCAGGAGCGAACGGCAACAGAAGAGAGCAGCAAAGATAGGGTAAAGGCAAAAGATGTCAGCCGACATTTGGAAGCGAGTCATAGCAATGTGTTTGCAAGCCGTTCTACTCAACGGCGCCGAGTGACTGGGATAAACAGTCCAACGACCCCGACTCCTAGGAGGGTGCACGGAAACGTGCAACCCCTTACGGAAGTGTCAAGTCTTGCGATGACTCCCAGTGCTAGCAGGACTCGCGAAGTATCGTTTGGTTCGGCCAAGGCTCCGCGAAATAGGTCCTCGGTTCCAGATATAACCGCAAGTCACGTCAATGCGGGTAAGGATGATGGAGGCATGCCAGGTGCTGGGCAGACACCGCTAGATTCTCTTGTCAGCGCCGCACGTACTATGATGACCAAGGATCGTGAGAGTGGACCAGCGCCTACTGCCCAAAGCGTCGCTTCCAGTGTTGTCACAGGGACGAATCGAGATATAGCAGAACAACCATCGGAGGAAAGTCAGGGTGAATTAGAAGGAACTCATCGGCGGAAGAGGAGGCGAAATACTACAAGTCAAGGGACAGCCACGGTGACCCCGAAAACCCATACTGCTGAGAGGCAGAGCGCCACGCCGTCTGGTATACGAACTAGGAGTGCACTTGATGTGCTAGCTGATCAGGCGGCCGCGGCTTTTGAGGGTAGCTCGACAACACATCAGGAAGTGGATCAAACAGAGAATAGCGATAACAACGGACCTTCAACCTCAAACTCATACACGGGTTCCTTTGTTGATCCCCGTGGCCCTGCGGACACGTCATCTATTCACGAGCTGGTAGAGGGACCTATAAGTGCGGCTGCCGAGATGGACATGCCTGGGCAAATAGAAGGTTCCATCAAAAGCACTGGCAGTGACGGTTTTGGAACGGGGTTCGGAGCCGGTGAGGCGCCTGCGACGAGTTCTCCTTTTCAGCAGTCGGCGTCCCAGTGGATTGGTAACCAAAGCACAACGGCGGACCAGGTGGCCATAGGAGATCGAGCTGCGACACCTGCTGAGGGCCCCGCCGCGTCCAGTGCTAAGTCCAGGCCATCTAGCTCTGATTCTGGGCAGGATAGCGGACGCCGTGACTGGGATCCATTTGGAGGAATGTCGAATGCTGCCACAGGTGATTCGGGTGGAATTTCCGAGGGCGACATGGATGCCGAAGGTGATATCGACCCAGATAGTCAGGAGACATCACTCGACGGTAATGGCGTTATCCATCAATTATGCTTTTGTCCTTGCTCACGATTGTTTAGCGCCTCATGTCAAATGAGAGCCATTTGGTTCCGTTGGGCCAACATCCAGTTGTAGTAGCTTGTGGTAAGTGGGGGTTCCAATAGTCTTTTTTTAAAATAACGGGCGTGGCCGATTCTCAGGTCTCGTCGGGCGCCGTGCTCCGATTAAGTTTGACGATCCCATGTGTGTTACCGCATAGATTTTGTCATGGTCGCAAGTCATCATCAACCTTCCACACCATCTCTTGGGGCTGTATTCTTTTGTATATCATGCTATCGGTCAATGCAACCAGATGTACCTTAAAACGCGGCGTGGATTGAAGCTCAGCCCTTGCCGAGGAACGCTCCGATCGGCATGTACTAAAAAAAATTTGGCTGCGCGATGACATCTGCACAGATCTGCACAGATCTGTTCAGATTTCTGTGGTTGTGCTGTAGCTGGCTATAGCGTGCTGTTCGTTCTAGCCCTGACCTTGATCCGCTTCGACATCTGCGGGACCGGCGTCGTTCCCACGGCGGAGCCATGGGGTGGATGATGACCTTGGATGACATATCAACGAGCGGCGTTCATTCCATTTTTAGAAATCTTGACGAACTGTCTCACGTCACGGTCCCTTCTCCCCTCGGGCGCCGTCGAAATGAGAAGGGAGAAAATAAAATAAAATAAGGTAAGAGGCTCGGGTTGCCTCATTTATTTTCTCTCTTCTTTTCATCCTCGCCGATCACGCTTTAAAAGAAGAGAAACCGTCCAACCAGCTCCTTCTCGTCGTCCACGTAAGGATTCTTTATAATCGGGCATTGCCCACGATCAATTTGACGGCGACTTCTTTAATTCGTAAGTTGTTATCGCCTTTTCAGAGCGACGGGTTGACGAGGACGATTAGAGCAGAACTTTATTCGAATGACTACAAAAGACGATGTGCGCTCGGGGGAAACATATATGTTCCCTGTTCAGAACTTCCTTGATTTCATCGACACGACGAGATATCAGCGACCGTTCGAGGGAGTAGCTTACGTCTGTAAAAGCGGCGAAGCGTAAGTTTAAGCAATTCACGTGGATTTATCGTATCTTCACATCCTCGCTGAAGTTATATAGAGGCGCCTCCAGATTGGGAAGTGCACAGACATCCCAACGGCGACATATACTTTTACAATCGCGACCTACGCTTGATAACCCCAGACGACATTACGGATAGCGAAAAGTTGGCTCTCATCATGGAGTCATGGGACGAACATATGCGAAACATGGAATATGATCCGATTGGTCGGACACTTGGAGATGATTGGGAGTTGATGCTCTCTGATGTGACGGAGACATCCGTCGTGATTGAGGTGATTTCAAGGAATGCCGGTCGAGCTTACAAGTGGTCCGATGATAGAGGCTTGTTTGTCCATATTCTCATAATTGCCAGAGCTAATCGTTCACGGGTTACAGGCCTACAGTTAAGGGAAGACAAGGCGCATTATTGGTCCCATCTCGCAGAATATCCTTCGCACCATTTGGAACTTCCTCCAGGTGTCGAGGCCGAATTTGTGAAGAAAATATACTCAGGCATGTATACCCGTAAAAGTGATATCCATTTGCGATGCTCACCGTCGCTTTAGCGAAGACGGCCGTTAAGAAAGGCTGCCGGTGTCCACTTACAGCCGAACAAATTGATCAGGTTATTGCTCGATATCAGGAGTACCATAGTGCGTCCCTTGATGTCTTTGTTGGTGAAGACTTTTGACATCTCAAAGCTACTCAAATGCAAGGACAAAACGTGATACCAATGCTGACATGGCTGATGGGGGTTGTTATGCCTCTAGAATACATCGATACAAATCAAGAAACAAATAACCGCGGTTGACGATGCTAGTGATGACTGGTGACGAATATATGCATATGAACAATAGCTTTGATTCTTTCTAGACAAATTGTTTTTTTTTTATGCATGCTGTATTTTTCTACAATATATGGACGTGGGACTCGGCATCTGGAACGCGATGTCACTGATATTGACAAAGAATGCTGATGGCGTGTACGCATACCAAACATAGGCACATCTAAGATCCTCCGCCCGCACCTCTCCACCATCTCACTATGCCGTCTTCACCTCCTGTTACGAACGAGCCTACAGTACCGAGCGGTGCTGGCTTTGGTCTCCATGCAACTGACCAAACTTCGCCAGTGTCCGTCAACGTCGAGACACAAGTCCTAGCACCGATATCCCAAACTTTGATTGTCTTGTCAGCTGACCTGATAGCGATCCATGATATCTATCAACGTCAAATCAAAACTGTCGCTTACCCTGAGAGTGCCAGTCGTCCATCGGGCGAGATATCCACACTAAGTGACCAAGATGAATGGCCTGCGAAAGAAGTTACAACGTTTCCCGCTGCGCCTCTGACGTCATGCAGAACGAGCCGTTTGTCTTCCGAGGCGCTAATGAGCAGCTAGAACATTTATGAATATGAAAGTTTTTTTTGGAAAGTATATGGATCGATATACGTACACTTGAATCGTATGACCATGCCACGGACCGAACGGACATTGCGTGGGAGCTGAACGCCGTTGCAAGAGCGTTGGACTCGAGGTCAAAAATGAATACTTGGCCGGATTCAGATGCGAGGGCTACGCGTTTTCCATCGGGACTCTGGGTTAACATTGATAGCAGATAAGTTGAAGAAACGGTGTGGTGGTCCTTACATGCGCGCAGTGCATTCCGAATTTGATCCTCCCTGGAGATAACGTTGCTAATTGTTCCCCGAAGTTATCGGCTTTTGCTGAACGTATTTGGACTGTGCCAGATCCGCCGGTAGAGGCGTACGTCTCCGATGTAGGATGTAATGACACCGACCATGCTAGAAAATGGGACGTGCATTAGGTTCCAACTTCCACGTTCCGACCTTTTATAACTCACATGGTTCTGGATTATCAGTTTTCCGGACGTAGCTCTCGAATTTGGCCACAATTCTGTTTTGTGTTACGTCCCACAGACTAGTGAGCCCTTCTATACTATTGTACAAGGCGTGTTTCCCGTCGCGAGTAACTGAAAGAGATACGAGGCCTAATGTGTGCGGTGGAGGAAAGGTTGCATTCGGCGATGCTGGTTGGCCTGTAGGGCCCCAGTGTTTAATAGAACCGTCTGCCGAGATCGAAAACGCGGTATCGTCTTCTGTATATGCAACACCCCAGACGGCTTCGGTGTGGGCTAATAGGGCATCAGATGAGCCTGTATTGTGAATACTGAATACTGAGTAGTGTTGTCATTACGTTCTGAGCAATCATGCGCATTCAAGAAGGCTAAACTCTGTATATGCGTCAAATCTGTGGCCTACACGCGGAATCAGACTGATACTTACCATTCTATTTGTTCCGGGATGGCCTCTCAATTAGAACGAGGAGGTCGGGAGCTACCGAGCGGAGACTAAAGTACAACTACATAATGGGAAACTTAAACTTTATTTTCTTCACATCATCAACGAAAGCGGACGAAGACTTCCTAGTTTCTCATTCATAAAAAAGTAAGTCTTTCAAGGATCGGATTTCACCCAAATTGACACGTCTGTGATTAGCATGTCTGACGCTGGAGATGACATTCAAGTTGACAACGCCCCAGAGACTGAGGTTGCTGTTGAGGCACCCAAGGGCAAACTCTCAATCGAAGACGCGCTTCAGGTATTGTGGTTCCGGGTAAACCTGAATTTAAGCTGACAGAATTTATTTTTCAGCAAGTTCTGAAGAATGCCCTCGTTCATGATGGTCTTGCCCGTGGTCTCCGTGAAGCCACGAAAGCTCTCGACAAGCGCCAAGCCCACTTGTGCGTCCTTAACGAGTCCTGCAACGAGGCAGAATACGTCAAGCTCATTGAGGCGCTTTGCGCTGAGCACAAAATTAACTTGATCAAAGTCGGGGATCCCAAGGTTCTCGGAACCTGGGCTGGCTTGTGCAAAATTGACCGCGAGGGCAACCCGCGCAAGGTCGTAGGCTGTAGCTGCGTTGTCGTAAAGGAATATGGTGCTGAGAGTGAAGGACTGCACGTTCTTCTTGACTACTTCAAGAACCGGTAAAAAAAAGAGTGAGTTTTTATTCCCCCTACGTGTCGGCGTCCCTCGTCATCATACGATGACAATACAGACTCCCTCAACTGAGATATTCTTTGAGGAATCACGTCTATCCGGAATCATTATACATTTTCTGAACCTCATACCCTTACTTTTTGAACCTTGAACGACTTTTCTGACTGTTCTTTCCCACAGAATCGTTTTTTGTAGCATTATCTCCATGTATCTGTCCTTTACGCAATACAGTGATTATGATCACGGTAGAACGGCGCTGAGCCTAAATCTGCACGCACGAAGTCTGTTAGCTGAGTTTCGTCATGCTTTCTCTTCCAATTATATCTCGTCCCCGAAACCATGTTGTATACTCTCCATGGCCAAAGTCAGGAATCATGTTTGGTTAACGTCCTTTCCAGTTCCCGTGACGAGTCCAAGTGCGAGTCATTGCGGAATATCAACCTGACATTGAATGTTGTTCCAAGGACATATCTCTCCTGCATCGCGCTGGTGGGAAAGCTGCCATGATAGCCGATGTGGCTGTGCTGTTGGGACTGCGGACTTGAACCAGTCTTTGATCAAACGGGCACCTGCACCTCAGTGCGTATCATTAGCTATGTTGTTCACTGTTCTCCCAACTGCTTAGGAAATTATCTTCTGGAGCTCTGCGTTGCCTTGCCCTGGTTAATGCCTTTCCCGCTGACGTTTTCAACGTCTGGTTCATCTGGCTCTACTTCCACGCTCGGGTTACATGCGAAGCGGCTCAGAGGCTTCTCTGATGAACACGAGTTTGATGCTTCCACTCAAGGCAGGAGGAAGCAGTTGAAGATAGACATTCCACCTACGCCGCTCTACCTTCACTCTCCACACTCTTCATGCTCAGCTTTACCTTCGGTCAAGGAGTCCCCGTCTTCCCTGTTTTCGGCTGCATCAGAGGTCGAACAGACATCTAATGAGGATGCGACTCTACCAATATCCCAGTCGCAACTGGTGCCTGACGCAAGTCTGACTGCCACGTCATCAACCATCGACCCTGACCAGCTTGTCGAGGACCTTATGGAAGACATTCCTCTTGCGCTTCTCACTGCGCCTCCTATCCATGGTTTATACTTTAACCCAACGCTATCCCTGCCCCACGAAATCGCGTCAGCTGTCATGAATTTTTGCTTAAAGACCTACTTCCGCAATCCAAATGTAAATCAAGTTATGCTATTTGGCCGTGCCCCGGACCCGGAGGTTTCAAATCTATCGTCATCTACCAACTACGCAAGAATACTCAACAACAATGCTTCATCAGATTCTGCCAACCTATATTCAACCTCGATGCCCAAAACAAGCGATTGTACTGGTACCCACAACAACACTAAC
Organism: Amanita rubescens; assembly: GCA_015039365.1. Classification (NCBI taxonomy): domain Eukaryota; kingdom Fungi; phylum Basidiomycota; class Agaricomycetes; order Agaricales; family Amanitaceae; genus Amanita; species Amanita rubescens. The sequence continues at coordinate 27,024 of WION01000608.1, forward strand.
ATCACGGGACTTCCCACCATCTTCATCAACCTCCTTTCAACTCTCTCAACTCTACTCAAACCTTTCCTTCCCGAAGAGGCATATACTCTTCTCTTCCCTTCCTGCCCAACACAAGCACGACAAGCTATCATTAACCTATATAATCCCGGTGAAGGCATTTCTCCCCACGTCGACTTGCTTGGACGATACGGAGATGGAATCATTGGCGTCAGCTTTGGCAGTGGTTGCGTCATGAAGTTTGATCGAGTAGCTCAGACTTCTCAAATTGCCAATGGAAGCAATCACGTTTCCAATCGAACCACGCCGAATGACAGCGGCGGAGTAGATCCGGGGCAACAAAGAGACAGGTGGGACTTGTATCTACCGGAGAGGAGCGTACTTGTTTTGTCGGAAGACGCACGATATGGCTGGACCCATGGGATTGACAAGATTACTAAAGACTACGTGTCTGCTTCTGAAGCTGAAGCTGGTTTCGGCAATGAGCATGCCGGTGGGAGGTGGATAGAACGAGGTGTTCGCTTGAGTGTAACGTTTCGATGGCTCCTGCCCGGTGCGGATGTCGTTGGTCCAGAAACCTCTTAGGCGAGCGATAGGGTGTTATCCTTGCGTATGCACCTGCCAAGTCTGTATTCCGTGCCTCCCAAGGTACTCTTTGTGCATAATCTAATTGATATTAACACAACAAACGTGGTGCTTGACGTGTGCTCGATGCGTCATCCCGAGATAACTTGCTCGATCTTAGTGTCGACTTTAAGGAAGCGTGTATGGTCGGAGGCAGAGACAATTGGTTTGACAGCCGCTCTGTATTGCAGGAGTTTAACCCGTCGATATCATTGGACAATTATAAGGTAACTACTGTACATGCATGCTCCAAAGCCAGGATGACCAGGTGCCTAGAACGATGTAAATATTGCACCAAGACCAATGTAAGAGAACGTGTCGACACACCTTTTACATTACGATACAAAACTCTCGATCCCTCAGTTGCCGTCCATATACGTTTTCTCCCTGCACGACATCTCTCATTCTCACCGCCGTATGCGCTTGATTCGCATGCACAACCTCATGCATTTGAAGCTGGTGCGCGAGCCGAAGATCTCGATCAAGACCATTCATCGGTGGAACACTGACACCACCATGCACCTCGCGCAAGTGATCATATACGTCTTTTGCAGTCTTGTACTTGGCGAGGCAGAGCCAGCATATATGCGCGTTGCACATCCGACAATGCATATGGTTGCAACCAGTCGTTTTCTGAATCCATACATGACACGAAGGACACGCCTTGGCTCCGTTGCGCTGATGCCCATATCGAGTCGAGGCGTTCTTGCTCGTTCGGGTCTGTACATGCGCGTTGTTCGGGACACGTGCGGCCTGGATGTCCCTTCGAATTACATGTGGAGCAAACACTGGTCAAGCAGGATGGACAAGTGAGACCTTTTTTATCCTTGTTGCATCGGTATGTTTGCGTACAACCTGGAGTTTGACAGTATCTCAGCTCATTAGGGGTGTTGATCGACATAAGAAGAGATGCCCTGTCGACGAGATGATGGAATTGGGGTATAGACAAGACGGTTTGGATTATAGGAATTGCTACTGGGCGTCGGCACATATCGTCATTTCCAATGCAAGTGATGGGGAAGCGGTTACGCCTCTGGGGTTGTGATGAGGGTAACCTCTAAGGCACGCTGCACAGTATTCGTGTCCGCATCCCAATCCAATAGGCTCTACA
>WION01000609.1:0-28685 GCA_015039365.1 Amanita rubescens
AGAACATTACCCATTTGCGCCGGTGATAATGACAACGGGACGGAAGGAGTCAGACATGGAGCGGAGGAGGAAAACGATTTGGGTAGTATGGTGCTAGTAAGAAGTTCGTACGGTGGTACCTGTGCTGAAAGGAAAAGAAATATGTTTCTGCTAGGCGAGATGGCCGAGCGGTCTAAGGCGCCAGATTAAGGACCAGGACATTCAATGTCCACTGATTCTGGTCCGTAAAGGGCGTGGGTTCGAATCCCACTCTCGTCACATTTTTTCTGAGGCGTGTACAATTTCACGCGCTCTTTATACAAACGATTTTTGCATCTGTATCTGCCAATAAAAACATGCCCCGATCTACCTACCACAAGGACCGATGGTACGTGCCCTTTTTCTCTCTCTGGTTTGAACGATCCAGCGAATTAGGGAATTACCGTACTAGAGACGCTTCACGCGTCGACAAATGCAATGGGGAAAGTGGTGACTTATGACCCCCTCTTGTGTTGGACTATGGACAATACCAATAAGATAAGCAACAAGGGGAGAGATATCTTCAAGAGTCGGAATCAAGACTGTTGGTCTCTCGCTCAAGCAAGAAAGCGGAAGGGTTCAGCTTTCTGCGGCTCAGGGTCTAGACTCGGGCGCCATAACGACTGCCCTGATCTCAGAGAAGTGTGGGATGAGTTTCCTGCTTTGTTTTGAGCTAGCGGCCTGCCAGTTCAGGTTCCTTGTTCGGGTACCTCATTTGGGGGTTTAAGTGGGGCTCAGCGATGAATGAACTTGCCGCTCGGTGAACACTCGATGAGCGCAACAGCTCATTCCAGGTATTTCTCTTCCTTGACTGCCGGCCAGAGATGATCGCTTCCAAATCCCCAGTTCCATTCTTGCTAATGACATAATTTCCTTCATTAAGATGTTGCTTAATCTCTTCATCTGGCGAGCCGCCTGCGAGTTTGATTCAGGCAACAAGAATATCACTACTCAACATAATTGAATTGATGTATTCATTGTTAGGAAAATGACGAGGTACTGAAGAAGCGCTAAGAGCCGCAGATGCATATTCTTCATACGAGGGACATAGAAAAATGGTTGCACAGGTTGGAGAGATTCGTAGTAGTGGTCTTCAACATTTCACAGGATATGGCGAGTTGTACTTTCGTCCATCTTTTTCAGCGTCCTCATGAATGCAGGCGAGTATTATCACGGATATCGAAGAAGCTTCACCCCTACTAGGTCCACGACTGGGACCGCAATCACTTTGAAGTGTAGCACATTCAACGCGACGTGAACGCGATTTTTCTCGCGGGAACATTTTCTGTCCTTGACGTTACTGTTGGATTGCTGGGCATGCCGCCGCGTGGTGGTCGTGAATGTTGGCCGCACAGTATGTGCTACACAGTAAAGTTGGAAGAGCTAGGTTTGGGCAAAAGGTTCTCCCCACAACAGGTGTAGGTGGTACAAAGGGAACAGGGGGCGTGAGGTTACTTGGGAGGTGAGAAGTAATAAGCTGAACACCCCTAATCTGTAAGTTTCAGTAGTGACAGCTTAGTAGCGTTTGACGTTAATGCTCGTCGGCTCTATTAGTATTTAGGATGGAGACATCACGTCGTCTAGAAAAAACAAGATACCCAGTATATCATGGAGAGTGTATACGTAGCTAGTGCGTTATGGATTTGCCGGATTCCCGTTAGATAGACATTGAATACATTTTGGGTCGCGAGGGCAACGTTCAATCGTTCATACTTCGCACTGGAAGCTTTCGCAAACTGTATACGGAGAAGGCGTTGGCGTTACTGGTGCTGTCGAGAGTGGATCTGGTCTTGAGGCGGTGGGCCTGATGAGCTCAAGTTCGCAAGAATGGCATAGACGTCATAAATGTGACGCGTTCATCGATTGAAAGTCGACATGACCAAAGAAAGCGAACGATTAAATTGGCAGGCCAGCTAGTTTTATCTTATCTTATCGCAAAAGTTTCCCTCGTGAATGACCTTGCTGTATTTCGCAAGCACCCTCGATAAGTCAACTTGAATTTGCTCTTCAGGCACTCGATCAATTAGAACTGGACATCTGAAGAGACCAGAGGTCTCGTATCTGCAAGAGCGACAATATGTACTTCTTCGATAGGGCAGAGGATTGATAACGCTGGCATTCTCGTAGTCGTAGGTCAGCTAGTTCACTCGGCCTCGGATAGCAGATAACACATAATCATAATTATCTCATTCCATTCCATGCGACCATTGACATTGTGTCCAAATCGTCTAAAACCCTCAGATTTAGTCGATATTCAGGTATACAAGCGCCCGTCCTAGCGCTACCGGCCGGGAGAAACTTTGTCGGCTACATTTCGGGTTCGGGCCAGCACAAGCCCCAGTACATAACTTTCCCTCCAAATACGGGGCTTACGGCTTCGTCATATTTTTTGACAATTTTGCGGAAGCGGTGTAGTTGAGTTCGTCGTAGGGGTGGAGGTTGACGGGGTCGATGTAGATTTTGGTGACGAAACGCTTGAGGAGGGGGCGGGTGTCGTAGGCGTAGTTGGATTGGGAGGACCGGATCAACTCGATTGGAGGGCAGTGGTGGTAGTGGATAAGCCCAGTGTAGTGGCGAATCCCAGGTTCTTCGAGGCGCTTGACGGAGGCTTTGATGTCTTGGGTAGCGTAGAACCGCTAACTTTTTCGAGCTCGCGGTCTAGGAGGGGGACAAAGATGGCGTCGGTGGAGGGCTCGATGTCGTGGCGAGCATAGAGCTGTTTTTCGAGCTTGCAGAGGCATCAGTTGAGGCCTGGGGTCGTTAGCGATGTAGTTGTCCTACAAGTCCAGGATAGCAGGGCGGAGCTGGATCCCGGTGAGCGTTGACCCGGAGTCATTATAAAAGACCTGAGAATCGCGGATCTTAGGAAGGAGCATAGGTCTCGCGTGTGAGATACAAGTAGTGATGATGAGGGGCATTCAAATCGAGCGTGGGAAGGGATAATGCATGCTTTCGCCAGAGCCGCCTAACCTCGTTAGGCATCACAGCGCTTGTCATTAATGTCAGCGCTATCTTTGCGCGCCTTTGCCCCCAACCATCATGGGAACAACGGAAAACAACGGCGAAAGGATTCACATTGCGATTACCTGTATGTGTAGTTCAGCCGATTGTGATATATACACTGACTTGCTACGTTGCAGACGTCAAGAGTCTACATCTACCCGAAATCCTGAAGCCTGGATTCCGTAGGACTCCATATCGCTTGTACGCTGATGTGTCTATCGACGACTGTCCCAATTACGAGATGTCCTTGCTGGACCCGGAAGCATACGTGACACGCACAATGACTTTGTGAGCCGCTCCACCTGCTAATCGGATTCGTCTAACTCTGTTCAGCTTATCCAAACCTTCCGCTACTCTCAACATCAAGCTCTTTGCAAAGCGGAACCGCCATGAAAATATTCTTCTTGCTCAGACGCAAGTGCAAGTGGATGCCTTCGATGGTGATAAAGATTCTGAAGGTTTGTCCTACCGATAGTTGCAGCCGCTCGTATTGACAGCCGTTCTAGTCCCTCTGGCTCATTCCATGGACTCTCGGTTAGAAACGATCCCCATCCTGGTCTTCAAGATCACCACCTCGTATCGATTCATGGATGCTGCTAATGCTGAATCCATGCGAACATCACTCGAAATCAATCCAACGCTGACCAGGGCATTCGGGTACATAAACCTTCTTGTCAAAATTGGCTCCGCCATTTCGGCAGTGAGTGCGCATCACAGTACGGCCCTTCGAATCTAACCAACTATAGCTCAACCCCATTGCTAAAGCTGTCATGGGACTGATTGAAATCGCAAACTCGGTAAGCTGATACCAGCATTTTCGAATCGGAACTGATAGTGACTTACAGAAATTCGAAGAGATTCTCAAGCGTAACGAGTCTGTTCTCCAGTTGGTGGAAGCAGTCGGCAACGTCAGTGTGCTCGTTGTAGACTGGGACGATCCAGAGCTGGACGACCAACGTCCACATCAACTACGAGTGTGTCGGGAATTGGTACCCGAAATCTATCGCTGCCTTCGTCTCCTGTGGACGCTCTCGGACGAGAAACTTGGTTTGTTCTATTCCACACTACTGCACGCCATCTAACTCAGTTTTTACCAGGCAAGCGGCTGTCCCAGAAGTCGGAGGCAGCTGTTCAAGCCCACCTCACGTCCCTCCTTGCGCTTGTCAAACGTATGGAATCGAATACCCAACTGGATATGCAGGAAGCCATTTTCAACATCTCTGACAAAGTCACCGATTTGCGTTAGTACTGGTCGTATTTTATAGCATGCAATGTACTAATCAACCTCATTTGTAGATGACCTTGCATGTATCGATAAGCTACATTATGCAAAAGACGTCTCGGCAAGTGAATCAAAGGCATGCCTCCCTGGCACGCGTGTCGCCCTTCTTGAGCAAATCCAGGACTGGGCTCTGAATCCTATTGGTCGGCGTGCGCTTCTATTACATGGTTCAGCGGGAAAAGGAAAGTCAGCCATCGTGCATACTGTCGCCATCAAGCTAGAATCTCTCGGTGTTGCCGTGGTGCCATTCTTCGCATTCAACCGCTCTGCGAGGGACCGCTCCCTGTCGCAGCTCATTCCTACTTGGGCCAAGCAGCTCGCTGAGTCGAACCCACAATATCTGCGTTACTTGCACACTCTCCCTCCCAAACAACTTCAGAGCTCGGATACACTTGCCCAGCGTGATCTGGTGATCAAGGGACTGGCCAGCATTGACAGCAAGGTGCCCGTCATATTTGCTATTGACGCGCTTGATGAATGTCCTGCAGAAGACGCACACACTCTTTTCCGTGTACTAGGGGAATTGCTCTCGACCTCGGAACTTCCCCACTTCGTCCACTTTCTTTTCACATTCCGCCCGGACAAAAGTATCACCAGTCCACTCAGCAATCTCCCTGCCTTCAGCCTCTCTATTGACGACGTCGATGGTACCGCTACAGACATCCACACCTTCGTCGCGGACCAACTCGGGCCCGACCTCCAGGATATGATCGACGATGTCGCCAAAGCGTCGCAGACGCTGTTCCAATGTGCGGCCGTCCTCTGCCTTGAATTGAAGAGTGCGCGAGGGCCGAAGTTGTCGTCGGACCGACATGATTTTCTTCAGAGAGTGAGGGAAGCACCCGGCCAGCCCCTCTATGCGACTTACCGTGCCATCCTAAAGATGCACTTCGACGAGAGGAATGCCAAGCTCTTGCAGCTCTTTCGTCGCGTCGTGTCATGGATTTTCCTTGTGCGGTCACCTCAACCCCGTCAGGTGCTACAAGCATTTGCCGCTTTATTGCTTCCTATCAATGAGCAATCAGACGTGGATGAGATCCTTGCATGGCTTGGCTCGCTGCTGAGCGGGACCATGCCAGAGGATAATACACCCATTTGCCCACTCCATACATCCTTACGCGACTTTCTTCTGGACACTACTGAAAGTGGTGCGTTTTCCATAGATTTCGACCACCGCTCGCAGGAGGAGATTGCATGGGCATGTCTGAGGATCATGAACACCAGTCTCGAGTTCAATATCTGCAAACTAGACACATCCTTCGCCTTGAACTCAGAGATCGAGGACCTTCCCCAACGAGTGAAGAAGCACATTTCTCCCGAGCTTCGCTACGCATGTGTAGCAACCGCGCAGCATTTGCGGAGTGCTTTACCACCATCTACCACAAATCGATGCTTGAGATCTACTGTTTTACATAAACTCAGCACCAAGGTGCTTGTCGGGATTGCCTGTGTCGTACTGGTTTACATGAGCACCAGCCTCGCTTTTCTGTTCCTCGCAGCTGTACTGAAGTTTTTCTACCATGATCGGGGAAAAGTCTATGCACCTCCACCTACTGATTTACAACTTAAGGCCCTTGACGAGCTGAAATCCTTCTTGCAACGTAAATTCCTATACTGGCTCGAGGCACACAGCTGCATGCAGACACAACAAGATCACCCAGGTACAATGCTTCCCCTGTTCCTTGAGTGGGCCATGGTGAGTAGAACATGGTACGGATTTATGATGTGCAATTAATACTGTTTACAGTCCATAGGAGATGAAGCCTCGAAAAACCTTCTTCAGGATTATATCAAATTTGAGGAGCAGTTTCGTGAAGGGTATATGCTCTCAGCTCCACAGATATACTACTCTGGCCTTGCATTCGCCCCACAAAAGTCCTTAGTCCTACAATTGTACAGCTCTCTATTTTGCAACTTAATAACTGTCTCTGGAGACGTTGACATTGTGTGGCCACTCTCAAAACCTCTTGTGATTTATGGAAGATCTTCCGTTATGGCCATTGCATTCTCGCCAGACAGCACACGCATTGCGTTGGGGTCTCATGACGGGACGATCGAGGTGTGGGATGTGATGACAGGGCAGCAGGTTGGCGAGGCTCTGAGAGGACATGAAGATTGGGTCTCCTCTGTCGTGTTCTCACCAGATGGCACACGCATTGCGTCGGGGTCTCATGACAAGACGATCAGGGTGTGGGATGTGGTAACGGGGAAGCAGGTCGGCGAGGCTCTGAGAGGGCATGAACGTTGGGTCCGCTCTGTCGCGTTCTCACCAGAAGGCACATGCATTGTGTCGGGGTCTCATGACAAGACAATCAGGGTGTGGGATGCGGTGACAGGGCAGCAGGTCGGCGAGACTCTAAGAGGGCATGAACATTCCGTCTGCTCTGTCGCATTCTCACCAGATGGCACACGCATTGTGTCGGGGTCTCATGACAAGACAATCAGAGTGTGGGATGCGATGATAGGGCAGCAGGTTGGCGAGGCTCTGAGAGGGCATGAACATTCAGTCTGCTCTGTTGCATTCTCACCAGACAGCACACGCATTGTGTCGGGGTCTCATGACAAGATGATCAGGGTGTGGGATGTGGTGACAGGGCAGCAGGTCAGCAATGCTCTGAGAGGGCATGAAGGTTCAGTCCACTCTGTCGCATTCTCGCCAGGTGGCACACGCATTGTGTCGGCGTCTCGTGACAAGATGATCAGGATGTGGAACGCGGTGACAGGGCAGCAGGTCGGCGAGACTCTAAGAAGGCATGGAGATTCTGTCTGCTCTGTCGTGTTCTCACCAAAAGGCATACGCATTGTGTCGGGGTTCCATGACAAGACGATCAGGGTGTGGGATGCGGTAATGGAGCAGCAGGTCAACAAGGCTCTGAGAGCGGTCTGCTCTGTCGCATTCTCACCAGACAGCACACGCATTGTGTCGGGGTCTGATGACAGGATGATCGGGGTGTGGGATGCGGTGACAGGGCAGAAGGTCAGCAAGGCTCTGAGAGGGCATGAAGGACCAGTCATCTCTGTCGCATTCTCGCCAGATGGCACACGCATTGTGTCGGGGTCTCATGACAAGACGATCAGGGTGTGGGATGCGGTACTAACAGGGCAGCAGGTCGGCTCTGAGTCTCTGAGAGGGCATGAAAATTGGGTCTCCTCTGTCGTGTTCTCACCAGATGGCACACACATTGCGTCGGGGTCTCATGACAAGACGATCAGGGTGTGGGATGCGGTGACGGGGCAGCAGGTTGGCGAGGCTCTGAGAGGGCATGAACATTGGGTCCGCTCTGTCGCGTTCTCGCCAGAAGGTGCACGCATTGTGTCGGGGTCTCATGACAAGACGATCAGGGTGTGGGATGTGGTGACAAGGCAGCAGGTCGGCGAGGCTCTGAGAGGGCATGGACATTCGGTCTGCACTGTCGCGTTCTCACCAGAAGGCACACGCATTGTGTCGGGGTCTTGTGACAAGACGATCAGGGTGTGGGATGCGGTAACGGGGCAGCAGGTCGGCGAGGCTCTGAGAGGGCATGAACATTGGGTCTACTCTGTCGCATTCTCGCCAGACGGCACTCACATTGTGTCGGGGTCTTGTGACGAGACGATCAGGCTGTGGGATGCAGTGACGGGGCAGCAGGTTGGCAAGACTCTGAGAGGGCATGAAGATTGGGTTTACTCTGTCGCGTTCTCACCAGATGGCACACGCATTGTATCGGGGTCTCATGACAAGACGATTAGGGTGTGGGATGCGGTGACGGGGCAGCAGGTCGGCGAGGCTTTGACCAATGACAATAAGATCAGGGCGTGGGATGTGTCAACAGGGCAGGTGAATATCCATCTTACTCGCCAGGCTTGGCACCGTCGAGATGGTTGGTTCCACTTCAGCAAGAATGAACCACAATCATACATTCTCTGGATCCCCCATTCACTGCGCCACCGACATTCTATTTGGTACCCATGCAATATGGTCATAACTGTGCATCCAAAAATTGCTGTTCAGTTTGAGGAAGCTGCCTTGGGTCCTGACTGGGCAAAGATCAAAAGGTGATTTTGCCTCTGTCCTTATTATACCTTGTTTGGGATTTAGGACTGTGTAACTGTAGTCATCTCCTCTAGGAGTATCATTTCCTGCTTATGTGCAGTCATTGTTAAGTTTCGTGATGTCATAAGGGGTGAGCCGGTGAGCATCCGTAGTGTACTTTCCATCGAGATTATTGAAGAAGTCGAGAACATCCATGGGAGATGTGACTTTAAATCTCAAGCGGTTGGAGCTGCCAGGCATTAAACCGCCGACCGTGCGCTTCAATGAATCATGACACCAAGGTCACCTTTCTCGAACCCCAGGGCTGATTGCAATGGAAGACCAAAAAGCGCAAGATTTGCCTCCGAACTCCTGCAAGAGCACCAGAAGCACGGCCTCTTCGAATATGAATCCAAGCAACGAGGAGCCGCGAGCGGTGCGGAATGCTTCGGCAATCCATGTCTCTTTCATGGTAAGGAAGTGCTCATCAACGACTGAAGACTGAACTTGGATATAAAACGACTAATGGCTCGCAAAGATAGACGGGATAGTCTTTATTCGGGTCCAACGTTCGAGAGGGTTCAACCTCCTTCAAGTGACCGATACCCAATGCAACTATCTCGTGCATATTGCTTTCGATGAGAATCAACATCGGAAAAATCATTAATGCAGGGACCAAGGGGAAAGGGGAAAAAAATTCAGAGGCAGAGGAGAGGGTGCCGGGAAGACGCGCCGACATCCTTAAAAAAGCACAAGCATGGGATCTATCCAGTACCAGAAGAAACTGCGCGTAACTTGAGCGAGGCGGTGCTCGTAAGGATTGATATCCTGTGCGCACAAGGGGAACAAGTAATGGCCAATTTAACTTGACAGATGAGCGAAGCATCGTACTTAGCATGATTTCCATATCGAGCACAGCACATTTAGCAAGAAAGATAACTGAAAATGTTGCCTGACAACCAAACATGAGCGATCTTCCGTCGAGGTGATCAATTTGTTGATCATAAGGATTCTGCGACTTAACTTTCGGACCAGCCGCAGATCAAGAAGGATTAGACGTTGTTGCTTCTAGGGGAACGCGTATCAAATGCCTAAAGCAATCCCAAGTTGATGGCAGTACGGCATCAAATGTATTAAGGGACCTGTCGTTGGTCGTTGGTGAGTAAATACGTATGTATATGTATCTTACCTTTTGACCAAACACGCTGAAATTTCTTTCCTATGGTTGTCCAGCCAGCAAACGCTCATGAATGGGCGCTTTGACTACTTGGGGTTAAGCAACGGTCAGACGGAAACTGGAATATAATCACACGTCATGGGCGGCGATTTTGTATAAAAAAAGAATAAGGGGGTGGGGAAACGCTTATGTTTGAACTCATTGAATGGCCTGTGCATATGACACACTTCGTCCCCTCTTGGATAGAGCGCGCAGATCGTTTATTATCGACGATCCTTGGGTAGATATGACCACAAAAATTGGCACTGGCTCTACAACGTTGAGGGAGAGGATAAGTAAGCGAGCATAATGGATGTGGGAAAGGATAAGGTTCGATGGCATGTGCACCGCCCTGTCTCCATACCTTATATACCTGGCTAGCTTGGCCCTGCTGACATTTTATTCGTTCGTTCTTTCCTCCGGTTTGACAGTATGTCCCCTTACATTTTCCGTCCGGCTAATCTCACCAAGCGCTATAGTTGTCATCTCTGGGCTTGCCTGGTTGCACCCCTGGTCTTTTTATCTGACTTCTGTGAAGCAGTCAAAGTCATTCATTCCCATCGACCCTAGAAAGCAGGAAATCTTTCTAATTAAAGCACCATTGGCAGCGCCATGAATTCAGTACCTTTCAAGATGCTCTACACCACTCTTTTGATTTTGTCAGGGTCCATGATGGCTTCTACAGCCCCCGTTTTGACGAGAAGAGCGAATAACGATCTCCTGGTCCTCCGTACGTCGTGTGGCGATGACTGTCACAGCCACATATCTAACACAGCCACATACAGAATTCGCCAACGTCTTGGAACAGCTCGAAACTGGTTTCTACTCCCAGGCCTTACTCCAGTTCAAAGACTCTGATTTCACGGCTGCCGGGTTTTCATCGAGCCAGATCCCCTTGGAGCAGTTGGTCACCATCCAAAGCGACGAACAAGCACATGTTACTGCGTTGCAAGCTGCCATTCAGGACTTTGGCGGTACCCCAATCACGAGCTGCAAGTTCAACTTTGCCCCTGTGCTCCAAAATGTCCCTACCATGATCAACGTAGCGAGGATCCTCGAGGACGTGGGTCTAGGTGCTTACCTCGGCGCCGCGCACCTTATCTCGGATCCCGTCTTGCTCACGACGGCTGGGTCGATTTTGACCGTGGAGGCTCGTCACCAGACGGTTTTGAACATCCTTTCAGGAACGGGGACAGCTATCCCATCTGCCTTTGATATCGCACTCGCGCCTCAGGAGGTACTCGCCATCGTCACCCCCTTCTTAAGCGGTCCATGCGACCTGGGTATTCAACGTACGATTCCTCTCGTTTCTTATTTAGAATCTTTGCTCACGAGCGCTCTAGCGAATCCAACTCTTGTCATCACGAACCAAGGACCTGTCCAGCCAGGAACAATGCTTACCTTCCAATCCACTGCCATGAACAGTAGTACGAACGCCAGCTCCATGTTCTGCCAGATGTTGATGGGCGGTGCAACCAACTCGCTCTCGCTCCCCCTCTCTCAATGTGTCGTCCCTGGCGGGTCCAACGGCCCCATGGCGATATGGATCACCAGCGACAGCCAACCGATCGCCAACGACGTCGTCAACCGAACACCCAACAGCATCGTTGCCGGGCCCACCATCATGTACGTCGATACCAGCGGTCAAATGCTCAGTCAAATGGTCGTCAATGGAGGAAACAGTACCGGCTCAACCCCCAGTGGACAATCCGACTCGTTTACGAGGACGGTCAATCCCGCCGTTGCTGCTGCTCTCATGACCGGAGTGTCATCATCATCAACTCTACCGCCTTCAGTACCTACAAATGCGCCGAACGGGTTTGTTATGAACGGCGCGGTAACCGCACCATCGCCCACTGGAACATCGCCGGGTGGGATCACTATTAACGGATCGTCAATGATACCCATGCCCAAAGGGGGGGTTATCGCGACGCCCGTCATCACGCCCACTTCCACGCCGTCGCCGTCGCCCTCTCCAACGGCTGCTGTCCCATTCGTAGGTCCACAAGGTGGACAGAACAACTTTATTGGAAGATCACCCAGTGGTGTTACTGTTAATGGATGGGCAATGGTAGCCATGCCCCATTGATTATTTTTTGTATATTAAGGGAGTGGTATCTAGTACTTTCAATTTTTTTTTCGCTAGTCGATGTGTATGTACGATTCGGAGGGAAAGAATCATCTATGTTTCCAAGAATCTCTCGTCTCTACTGCTTTTTGGAGGAAAGAGGCTTTTCTTTTTTACTCCCCAACACTTTGCGTCTTTGAATCATCATATGCGTGTACATCACGTAGAGCCCTTATCACCCAAAGTTAGCCGCAACTTACAGCCAGGTTGAACCAACTTACCAGGCCACCAAATTACAAATAAAACCGCCCTAGCCACGTCCCAGAGTGACACCGCACCGTTCTTGAACGCCTCCCAGCTTGGGACCGTCGCAAAGATTAAAAAGGCCTCAGATCCCGCGCCGAGAGGGTATAACACGTAAAACGTGGTATAGCGGAGGTAGGTCAACAAGCGGGGAGGTTCAGTCCCTGGAGAGAAAAGGCGTAAAAAGCGTAACGAATTACTTCTGTGAGGGACCACGAGAGGATCATGGTTGTGTACAGAACATTGGTTTGGGCCTGCGGTTGGGTGTGAGAGTGAAAACGGAGGAGAGGAGAGATGCGAGGCGACTTACGGAATTGAACTGTTCTGTGATTCCCCAGACGAGGAAAAGACGGCTAGAGACTTGGATGATGGTGGTGGGGAGGGGGCTTCTGACCCAGCCGAGTAGGACATGCAAGACTTCGAGTATGGCGGTTGTTTGAACATAGGGAACAATAGGTCCCTAGAGCAAGGTAGGTTGCTGTGAGGTTGTGGGGAGGTGAAAGGACATGTTGAAGAGTACGGAAGAGAAGATAAGACCAGGAGAGAGTTGAAAAGATATTGTAGAGAATGAGGTAAAGACGCGCCATGTGTGATAGTGACTATACTAGTGACTATACTACTACTAATACTCGCGCTATTCACTCTTTTTCTTCTTCTTTTTCGGTATCTCTCCATCTGTCTGAGCCTTTTCTTTCTCCTTTTTCTTGGTTTTTTTCTCCTCTTTTTCACCATTCGCTTCGCTCTCCCTTCTCTTCCGCTTCTTTTCCTTCTTTTTACTTTCTTCCTCTCCATCTACCTCCATTCTCTCCTCTTCTTCCTCCTCTTCCTCCTCCTTTATCTTCCCTTCTCTGCTTTCTTCCTCGACTTCTTCTCCTCCTTCGCCTTCCTCTTTTCCTCCTTCACATCCAACACCGCCTTCACGGCAATTTGCGCCGCCTCCTCTCTTTGCGTTGACACAAAGTCAACTGCATCCGCTTGCGTGTTATACGTTCGCGTCTCCGCCTTCATTTCAAACTTGCCCTGCTGCCTCTTCCCTTGATCTCCAAACCGTCTCACAATACCCAGCTCACTCTGTTCTTCCAATGCACGCAACCGCGACTCGAGCTTGGCCCGATTCTCAACCCCTATCGAACCCGCAGATACGTCAGACTTGCCATCCGAATCCGTCAACGCGTCTATACGGATCGCCAGCGCCGACTTGGTCGCCACCATTCGCGCCATTTTACCCTTTAGTTTCGGCGACGCTTGTCCAATCAGCGACGCGTGGTAGATCAATCCGTACTTCGGCGTATCATGTTTCGTTTTGAGCGCTCTGAAAAGCGCCTTTTCGGCTCCTAGAATCTGGACCGTGCTCGCTGGGAACTTGGCTAGACTGAGCAAGGCTCCCCGCGTGGCTTATCAGTCGCGCACCGACGAGCTCTCCGACGAGTGCCGTCAAGTTGGGTGCGATGGCGTTCATCCTGTTGCGGAGGTACTCGTATAGCTGCGCCCGGTACGCGGTGATGGAGATCACCTGGTCGCAGAGGGAATGGATGTGCGCCATGTCCGAATCGGAAATTTCAGTTCCCATTGAGATTTCGGCGGCTGCTTTGACGACCGCTTCGAGATCTTCTGGAAGGATCTCGGCGAATGATGTTTTTGAGGCGTTGGTTCGGAAGCCTGTGCGGTATGACGCTTAAGTGCCGGAAAAAAGAAAGAAAGACCTGCGATAGTCTTACCCATGGTTCGGAGAACTTTAGCATAGGCCAGGTTGTCCGATACAATTTTAGCGAGTTCAGGGAAATGCCAGCCGTACCATTCCTTTTGAAACAGAGTCGGTCGTTGAAAACAATGAAACACGAAACTTCCACATACCTTTACTCTCATAGCGTAGATATTAATCTCCTTGTCTAGATCGTCGAGTAGAGCAATAGCTTGTACAATCATCGTATCAACCTTGTCAGGCGAAAACTTGAGTTTGAACCTGCGCAAAGCGCGTGTGAGCAAAATATTCCAGAGCGGGGGGAAGGCCGCGCACCTCGACAGCGAATGTGAAAGACCCTAAACTCATCGTCGCCAGATCTTTCGGGTCCAGCCCGTCCAACAGCGCAGCCAACTGCTCTCGAATACCCCTCCACAAATCCCTCTGGTCGCTCTCTGTCGTAATCGCATTGACTTTGATGCCAAGTTTTTTAGATATCGAATGCGCTATATAAAAGTCGTGTCAAGTCTCTCTCTCCACACTCGTAACATGGACAGACCCACCTAGATGAGTATCAACCACGACCAAATGGTCCTTTCCTTTCCCCTTCCCAACCACCTCGTCGCTGAGGAATTTTTTGAGTCCTTTACCCAATTTTCCATTTTGGAGCGCAGTTATATCTTCTACGGCTGATGCAGTCGAAGTAAACCGATGTAGCGCTTTAAGCTTGAGCCTGTTAACCTCGATTCGCCAGTTGTCTCAATGAAATCACTTGTCAGGAACGTACAACTTGCTAGCCCTCTCCGGCGATTCAAACTCCTTCCATAAGTCGGCACTCTCAAGCTTGGCAGAGTCTGTCACTTTGAAAAGGCAATAGCCCATCGCGGTCTCGTACAACACGAGCATCTTGGGCTAGGTGGCAGTCACTTTAGCGTCAAGAGACCACCCTTGGCAATATTTTTCGCGGCACCCAAAAAGCGCGTGAAGAACCTTCCATAAATGGTATCTAAGTGGTTTCGACTATGAATATGATTCTACAAATCATAGATTCTGTATCCACTATAATACTTGCCTGCATTCATGAGGATGCTGAAAAGGATTGATGTGAGTACAACTTGCGTGTGGCACTCATTTATGATTTATGTAGTAAGGGCACCTAACATTACTACAAGGTAATAATACTGCTATGCAATCTATGAATCATGGATGATAGTCTGTCTGTGTTCAACAATCATGTTCTGCACTTGCAACTTTGTGTGGGTATGTGTTGGGTAAAGGGAAAGGGGTGTCAGCCCCAACCCCTCACAATGGTCAGCCACTGGCCCACTCACTGCGTATTCAACTTTATAAGATACTATACTTTATACTAGATCTCTTTCTGGGCTGAATGTCAAATCTATGTGGGCAACAGGCACTGAATCTGAGGTCAAAGCAGGAATGACAGTTAAAAAATTGCATTTGTGTATTTCTCTCTTCCCTAAGTCTTTTCGTTTTCTTTAGTTTTGTCACCCTTGGACAGGGGTGGAGGGTTTACCCCTCAAAACTCTAGGGGTACACAAGGGATTGCCCAAGGGTACAAGGGTACAAAAATACCCCAGGGTTTGACCCAAAGGGTTATTAGTAATGGTACTATGTACTTCTTTGTCATACACTGTGATATAGTATGTATCATGATATATACAAGGTGCTAACATCAGGAAACACTGAGAATGCTATGACAAGCTATATAGCTTACATAGCACACATAGTCCAGTAGACAAGTCCCATGTCTGTAGCACCTAGTAGAACTTCAGTTTGTACATACATAGAATGATGCCATCTATGGTAGTGCATGATAGATCAACATGGATCTATGGTACCGCACTATATTTACTCAGTAGCTGGCAATAGCAACACCGTAAAATGCATCATCAATCCATAAATGTATTTATATTTTACGAAAAGCCATTATGGCTACATATCACTTGTGGGGCACCTTGCCTCATTATTGGGTTTCCGCACGTCCCATTACTAGTACAGTGTGCCCCAACCCTGGCAATGGGTGCCTTTTTTACAATCTTTTATGACACCTACATATGTATGTGCTCTAAAATTCCTTAAAGTACTGTAAGAGTCCACCCTTTTGTCCAAGGACCAAAAGAGGAGAACTCCTAAAGTAGGATTAAATCTGGTCACAGCCATGTCCAAACCAGTGAAGCATTGGACCACAGATCTGACAGCAAAATCACCAAGGTGCTGTGGAACCAAATGAGATGCAATAAGCAAGAATGGACTTTGTGAAATAATGCATGTCCTGTCACATGCATTATCATGTTGCTAGAGAATGGCAGGGGTATGGGCAACCACTCACCCTTCATGGAGGGTTTTTGAGGTCTTTGGTGGCTTTGGTCCCAGGGGTATGAAGGGTTGGTCCTTATAGGGAGGGGTTGGGAGGGGTAGACAGGCTCCAACCCTTACCCCTACCCTCCACCAAACCCTCCATGAAGGGTGAGGGGTTGCCCATATCCCTGCCATTCTCTAATCACAAAAGGATGTGTCTGATCAAAACAGTCAAGGTGCAGTATCTAGACATGGCTGGGCCCATCAAGCTGCCCCAAAAAGTCTAACATTTAGCTCCTCAGGTCTGCAATACAGTTGAACTTGGCATTTTGGCCAAAGGTTATCAGAGGAATTCAGAGATGAAAGGCACAGTTCATAAGTGGAGATTGTTGTAAGTCTGTATGCCCAAACAGATGTCATATATATAACAGAGTGCCCATCCTGCCATTCTTACTTTACTGCAAATTACATAACCCTTCTCTCCCAACCCCCATCCTCAGGTACCTCCAGAACTACATTGCACATACTCCTGATTCTGACCACCCCCACAGTCCAAGGTTTCCTTGTGGCCGCATCCAGGGTTTCCTTGCCACCATCCAATTCAATCAATCTGGACACTCTCCAGACTTGCCTGGACTGGTTGCAGAAGCTTGACTCTTGTGTCATTTGTTGGATTAACAATGATGCACCTCATTCATCCAATAACAACTGTTGCAATTATGACCTGGAAATGTTTGAGTACTTCACAAGGAGAATCAAGTATCAAAATGGCTCATGTTTTGGATGCAGGGCACCACAATTTGTAAGTTGAACAAATACTTTCTAATCTTTACTATCCACTGACCATTCATTTCAGTTCAGGCACAATAATGACACACATTTTCATGGAACCAGTTACAGTGGCAAGAGTTGTCCCAATGAAAGGACAATGAAAGGTTTATTTGCAATGGTAATTCACAACCAATTGCTTGGCAATGCGATATGTTCTGGGCTCATTCCTGGCCACGTTGGCCAGGAAGTAACTAAAGAGAGGATCTAATTAGCTGGTTAAATACCTCCATTACAACCTTGGGAATGTCAGCTCCTGCATTACTCATTTTGCAGGTGGCCATTTCCATGCATGGCGTTCCTTGTAATAATAATTAAATTTTTTCATCGCGTGCACAGATCATGTGACCCCTTGTCACCTACCCAGTTGACTTTGCATTGCTGGCCATGGATTTCCCATTTGATTTGGGCATGGTTGTAGCCAATACACTCACAGATGGTGAGTGAATGGCTTGATGATTCAGATCCCTCAATCAAAACAATCATCAGCTACCATTGGAGTGTTCAATGGCCGCATTGCCTATCACTTTGGACAATATGGCAAATACTTGATCACCTCCCCCAATGCTGATTACATCCCCAAGCCTGCATGGGGAAAGTGCAACATTAGGATCAGAGGTGATTTTTGGTATGGACTAGATGACTACTCATGTTATGGACTCAGCCCTATCTCAAGGACTATCCCCACATGGCCGCTGCAATCCCTAAAAAGCCAACATCACCCAACAACCCACTGAGTATCATGTGGTACAATGCTCTGGAGACCAATTTTGCTCATTTGCCAGGCAGCGCTATCTGCCTTGGCAAACTCACCTTGGGCATAACCTATTGCTTTTGCATGCTCAAAGAACTTGCTTCATGAGTTATCAAGTATATGCAAAACATCAATCAAGCCCCCCAATTCACTTGGCTAAACTGGGCCACCACTTTGTGTGGCATATCCGAGGCCTTTGAACTTAAGCATAGTGCCATATCCCATATCACTCTAGTACTTACTGTATTTAAATAAACTACTTGAAGAATAATGTCACGGGAGCTTTCAGAGGCTGTGCCCTTTGTTTGGTCCAGCATGGCAAGCCACGTCTCGGGTATTGCCGGCTCTTAACTGAGCATTACCCAAGTCACCAGCGAAGGCTCCAGTTATAAGACCAAAGCCTTTGTTTCACTTCAGCCTCGGAATCAGGCCCTTGAGCAGTGCCATGCATCACTCCTTCATCTGTCTCGAGATTACAGACAGCACATTAGAGGAAATCCGGTTTGGCATTGCAGAATTTCAGCATTATTTTTTCAAACTCTAGTATAGCCTGATGGATTATTTAGAAATATATCAACCATGTATGCTTGGTTTAAAGCCAAGAGCCACCACAGTTGCCAATTGCATTGGTGCATATGTCTCCAATCCTCAAGAGGCCCAGGAGTTTTTTGATACTGGAATTCTGGTATGGCTGATGTGTATGGCAGCTGACCGGTTTTTTGGACTTTCCCATTTGGGTGCAACCGGACCAAAACTGGTGAAAACCGGTCTTGCAGCATTGCCAGCAGGCTGCGCAACTGGTCGCAACTGGTTTTCACTCAAAACTGCTTATGTAATAGTGAAAAATCGAATTTTAATAATATATAAGTAGATGACATCCTAAAATGCCAAAGTAGGCTATGTTGTGGGCATTGAATATGTCATGTTTCAAGATCTGACAGTTACTAAAGGAATACAATGGGGGCTGCATGGGTGGATGCGTAAATGAGCACTTGGATGACATTGCCAAAATTAGCTAAAGTGATGTCATTTGCTAAAATTAGACTAAAGCAAATCAAGCAATGTCATTGATATGTTATATAAGTGCACTAAGCTTATTCTAAGGGGTTTGAGGCTATGTTGTAGGCAATAGATATGTTAATTTTTGAGATCTGACAGTCATTACATTGATACAAGGGGTTGCATAGGTGGATGCACAAATGGGAGCCCGGATGAGGTTGCTAAAATTAGTGCAACTTCTAATTTTAGTAGTGTCATCCGACTACCCACTGGCCAATCCACCCCTCTAACCCTCCAAATGGTTGCCGAAAAAGACCGGTTTTGCAACCGGTCTTTGACATCTGGCCCAAATCCTCGGACTGAAACCACTTTGAGGCTGTAGGTGGCAAAACCGGCAACCGTGGTTCGGTTGCAACCGATACCGGTCCGGTCCGGTGAAACGATCAGAAGAAGGCCAATGCGGAAGTGCGTTTGGCCAAAGGGGCTACGGAGATCAGTCCGAAGGGTGTCTCGGGTGCAAAGAGGGTGCCAAAGATGAAGGTGAATGAGTGGAAGGTGTCCGAAGCACCGAGGAACGAGTGGAAGGTGTCCGAAGCACTGAGGAACGAGTGGAAGGTGTCCGAAGCACCGAGGAACAAAGGGAACGAAAGGAATCGAACTTGGAACGAAGCTGGGGTGATAATTCGCTAACTACAACTACGTACACAATGGTATATATACATACTACAGAGGCATGAGGTGACCATGTGACAATTCCTGCACCGAGTCCGAGGCCTGTGCATGCATCCGAAGACAAACAATCATCCTCCGGGGTCGAGTATAGGCTCGGAGTGCTTCGGGGAGCTTCAGAAGGATTCGGAGATCGGTTCCAACGTAGCCGGAATTGGCTCGTTACACCGGTTACTGGTTTTTTGCTGGTCCTTTAACTGGACTTTAAAACACTATGCACAACACCACTCCGATTGGTCGCATTTTGGGCCTCTCAGTGACTGTGTATGGTGATGCACACAACATCATTTCTGATGCTGCCGGTGGTACAAATTGAAATGATTTATGTGGAGAGGGAAATGAAACGCAATGCGGGCATTGAATTTGGCTGTGATCAGCACGATCCAAACTGTGCAAGCTTAGGGCATAGTATGGTTTGAAGAACCACTACCTATAACATCACGAGTAATGTGTGTCTACAGAAAAGAATGCCGCTGGGTTGGACAGTCCTGCACACCCTAATTCTGGGGAGTCGACTCAGTTGAGTAGTACTACTGGCTCAGGAGATAAATGGGGTTTGAGCATGTCATCCCTCATGAAGTGTCATGCATTGTACCTGGACAAATATATTGACTGCTACTCGCTTAGGTATGCTGCTGTCTTGCCATTCAAGTTGTCCGTTACCATTTTTATTTCCAGCCTAGGGGGTGAGTGCTGCTCTTCCTCCTCATGGGCAGCGCAGTGATGATTCCATGGGTTGAGCATATTTAAACTTTTTCAGGTTTACAGTGATACACTCCCGTGCTCTTGAGGTGGCTTGCTCACGTCATGTTCATCATGTCGGCCAAACTTCGATGCACTCTAAGTCTCTAACACATGAAAAGTCACTACATTTACAACAGCAAAATCCAAAACAACAAAATTGTGTTATTACATCTGCGACAAACGAAGCAAGCCCACTGTTACACATTTGTTAACTTCTCGCTTTACCGCCAATTTGCCACCTCATGTCTCTACTGTGCCCAAATCCTAACAGGTTTCTCCGCTGGAGTTTGGTTGATGGCCGGATTGTCAAAGACGTGAATCCTATTCCAAATTGAACTGTCCTCCTTCTGGTGATACAGAATTCTACCTTGAGAATCTGTGTACTGAATCATAAGCCATTGCGGTCCTGAACCACGGTTATGAAGGCCTCTACTGAATTTAGTCATAATTAGTTCAAAGGGCAAGCCCAAAGGCTCTGAGTACTCACACAATCTCTCCCTTAACTGCACCCTTGGCATCAAACCCAAGGACCCTCGCTGCATCAAATGTGTGATTAATGCATCTCTGCTGGGCAGGTGATCCAGTTTTATAAGCAGGCTTCCCCTTCCAAGTACAATTACTGATAGAACGCGATGTGTAAATTGTAAATTAAGAAAATATATTAGAGACATTGCCAATAAATCCACCTTTTTCCAGAATAATAAATTTAAATCTGATAAAAATCAATAAAAAAAATAAAATATTAATCAAGAAATTAAAATTAAATGATTCCACACATATCTTTCTGAGAGTATCCCGAATATGTTTTATTTTGTTCATAGTCTTATTTAATAAAGTTAAAGTTAAAGTATACCTCCTTGCTCTCTTTGCTCTTCCCACTGCATGACATTGGCACTAACATTTCTTGTTTAAAAAGACTGACCAGGCTCAGTAGTGCCACAAGATGCAATTGGGTAATTGGATTGTTATGGAGGTTGTTACCAACCTGCAGACTCTATAACATCATGGCATGGGGCAGAGCCTAACCCAGGTGTCTCAGGGGAGCAAGACATGGTTAAAAGCAAGAGATTTGTTGAGAGGGTTGGCAATGCAGTTGATGCATGTACTATATAAAAAGGGGGTGGGTGGCAGCAGGCAGGGGGTGGGCAGCAGTAAGGCAGGGGATGGGGTGGATTGTGGTGTATGTATTTTGAATAGCAGTGTTTTGTGCTGTATCCACAGGTAACACTTTAGAATGCTGACCTGGTGCACTTTATAGTGCTTGAGTTGGTGATAATTCAGGTTTCCCTGAAATAAATGGTGGGCATGGTGTAGATTTATGGTCAAATGGAGTTTCCCAAGAGTAGTGCTGTGTGGATAGCACATTGACAAAATGCCCTTGGGGCTGTTGGGCCATTGTGAAAAGTAGGGCAGGGGAAGCAGCCAGTCCAATGACCTTCACTTCAGCCTTTTTATCCCACTGCCCTCCCAATCAATCAACTTCAACATAGAATGATGTCATCATCATTTTTGCTAAATGACCATTTTCATCAACATGACTCGGTCAATTGCTACCACTAGCCAGTGATTTAACACACAGTAGTAACTTGCAATGGTGAGCTGCCAAACAGGAGCCAAGACAAAATATGTCATGAACGATACTCTAACTTTTATTTTTCTCTGTTTTATTTGCAACTTGTTGACTAATCAGGTCACGTGACCTCAGCCCAGACCTTGCTGACTAAACTAAGCAGTCACATGACCAGACTGGTCTCTGAGTTATTTATATCTTATGACTCATAATGACTGCGCAGCTATTGATAGCCTGCTGCGCTTCACACCTTATCAGCCAATAGTGTACTAGCTGTAGATAAGGACTGTAGTATATAAGACCTGCAATACAGACCCAGAGACTCCAGTCCAGTTCTCTTGGGGTTTCCTCCTCATCAACAATGTCAAATCCAGGTGTCACATGGCTTACTGGGTCTGAGTGGGGTGTGGCAGGGTGCAAGCAAAGATAAGATGGGGCAGCGAGTCAAAGCAGGAGGTCTGGCAAGGAACCTGAACAGGAGCCAGAGCTAAAATGTAACTTATGTAAGCTGGCTCAGCTCGGCTCCACCAGCTATGTGACCCTGAGCTGAGCTGTTACCAACACAAACCCCTCCCCATTGAATGCCTACTGCATTATTGTATAATCATTTACTGTAGGATAATACAACCATGTACTATAGGATAATGAAAACCCTCATGCAAATGCAAGGGTTCACTGCTACCAGGATGAGCCCAAGAAATAAGTAATGTGACAGTGTGATGACTCACCTTGGAAATTGCCATAGGGTCCAGTTGTGCCAAAAATAGCATGAAAAACCGGACCGAACCGGACTTTTAAACACTAGTTGTGCATCCCCAAGGCGGGCGCGGTGCGTTTCAGAGAGAGAAGCACAGATCCCAGGCTCAATATGTGGCTGTGAGGAATACGTCCAAGTCCAATTGAGTTCTCTGGCCAGCATCCAGGGTGCCATGTTCTAATCACGAGCTTTATGCCGGTGACGCTGAGCTGTGAAAAAGGGTGCATCAAATGTTTAGGCTGCTACTGCAGCTGAGCAAGACGCACGTGCGGCGCAGTGGCCCATCCGAGCCCAGGTTGTGAATGCAAACAAGGACCAATATTACTGTAATTAGTGAAGTCATTGTGTCAACCGCAAACACTTCCCTGGTCAACACAAAGGTCAGCATCATCCCAGCACCCCTGCTTAATCATATGTATATAGATAATGGTGATTATGTCTCCAAGTACCTTTCATCGTTCTAGCACACTTAGTGTTTTAAAGTCCGGTTTGGTCCGGTCTTTTTCCTATTTTGGAAAAGACCGGACTGTGACCGGTTGTGACACTCCTATTATTTTTCGCAACCGAAACCGAAACTGGATGCAACCGGTTGGCTCCGGTTGCACCTAGGCAATGGCACAGATACTTTTACAGATACTGTCCAGTGTATCTGTATCTGTCCCTTCAAGGGTAAGTATCTGTGCAGTCACAGATAATCCATGGATAATCCACAGATACATCCACAGATTACCCAAGGGTCTATAGCCTGGCTATTCAACAAACTTCAAAGTTTGTACCTAGACTAGTAGTAAGCTATGTCACAGTAGTTTAAGTATTCAGACAGTCTTTAGTTAACTCTATCTCAACCTACACACCATCTAAATGTGTTAGCACTGCTTCTACATCTTCATCTCTTACAATGGCCATAAGCTCAAACATACTGGAAGTGCATGTGTTGACTTAACTGAAAGCCAATTATGGGTATGGGAAAGCACAAGATGCCCACAGCTGAAAAGCCTGCTGCTTCATACCCTTCAGGCAGAATAATAAAGTACTAGTTATTTCAAATACCTATGACAACCCTTATGTCAATGGGTCTCCAGAACTGCTGCACATGGCAATCATCCTGTTAACATCCTGGAGGAAGACAGAGCATCATTCAGAAATTGTATCAGTACCTACATGAATGTCATCCATCCATGATAGCTCAAGGATGAGAAGATGGTTAGCACTATCAATGGTTTTAACCTTGAGACTGAGCCAGATGACAAAGTTGAGGTTCATCCTCAGCAGTTATTGAAGGACAAGAATTCTGAATGGGGTACTATGGCATGATCACCACCACTTCTCTTGGAATGCACTGTATCATTCATACATAGCTTAAGACACTTTTGCAAAATTCTGGTGGTGGAACCATGGAATCTGAGTCTGGTTCAAGATTTGGAAAACTGATAATGCTGGAAGAGGTGCAGCTGGCAGATCTTTGAGAAGCTATCCTCAGCTTAACAGCTTCAACAAGAAAACAATGCTTCTGTCATGCATGCACTTGTGCAGCTACAGCCAGGCTTAGGTCACCCAAGCCATATGTAGACACCCTACTAACAAAGCTAGGAAATATGAAGAGAGTTAGCAGTTAGGGTGATCTCTATGCTTTTAGCATGAGATTTGAGGTTAACAGATAGTCACAGATTACAGATACCCCTGACCAGTATCTGTATCTGTCCTGTCAAGGGTACTTATCTGCAATCTGTACAGATTACCTGTATCTGTGCCATTGCCTAGTTGCACCCCCGGTTGCCTGCAGTTGCAACCGGTTTTTGATGAACCAGTTGCCAACTGATCCAAGACCGGTCACAACCGGTGTAGCACAGCGTCATCCAAGTCTCTATCGATGCATCCACCCCACCAACACCTCACATCATTCCATTTAGCCACAGATCCATCCAGTCATACACCCATGCACCCATCTAACACATTAAAATTACACTGTGACCCTTAGAATATGTTGTTGTAACCCTTAGAATAATTTAATGTAATTTTCGTGACATATGTTCAATGTCATCCAAGTGTCAATTTATGCATCCACCCATCCAAGCAGTTCAATCCCCCTTATTAACGTAGTAATCAGA
This sequence comes from Amanita rubescens, assembly GCA_015039365.1. Classification (NCBI taxonomy): domain Eukaryota; kingdom Fungi; phylum Basidiomycota; class Agaricomycetes; order Agaricales; family Amanitaceae; genus Amanita; species Amanita rubescens. Next base: position 24,392 of record WION01000609.1, read on the forward strand.
CACACACCTACCCATCCACCTATCCAGCCCATAATATCCACCTCATAATATTAAAAATGACATATTTGACACCTACAACATAAATTCATTCAAATTCTGACATTAACCATAACCCTGGATTAGGGTCGATTAGGGGCGACATCCGATTGCCCGCCGACCAATCCACCCCTAGAACCCTCTTACCGGTGTAACAACTCAAAGGAGGCTGTGTTGCGCACAACCCCCGAGTGTTTCGGCGTGTGCCGAATGAGTTCGGTGGACGGGGCAGTCGCACCCAACCTCGGCCGCACTGTCGGACGATTGAACTAAAGTGGTCGGAAGGAAAGAAGGTGTATAAAACTAAACTACGACACGTTTATATAATGTCTACCTCATGTACTACATGCGTCCGACGATCCGATGCGTCCGATGTCGGGTTTCGGGGTCCGCAGTGTCGGAGGTCGGAGCCCGCCATGTGTCGGGTTTGAGCACTGAGTACAACGTAGCCGGTATCGGCACGTTACACCCGCTCACCAGTTTTGAATGTTGACATCACCGTCAACCTGCATCGGGTTGGTGGATGAACGAGGTGAAGTGTCGGAAGCGGAGTGTCCGAGTCGGAAGGGCAGCGGAAGTCTGTGATTGAACGAGACGGAATGTCGGCGTCGACGGAAGAGGCATCGGAGGTGAGACGTAGTGTCGACGGCGTCCGATTGTGCGTAGGTAGTTGCAAACAAGGGAGTCGGGGATGGCGATAGGGTTCAGGAAGTGTCGGAGGTCTCAGTGGCAGTCGGTGTGCTGCGGATGTTGTCGGGATGTGGAGGAGGGGCGTGTCGAGGTGCAGATAGCAGATGGCGTGTCGGCGGATGTCGTCGTAGGCGGTAGAAAGTGTTGGCGAGGTGGGGCGCTACTTCCCGCGATCGCGGTCATCCCAGTAATCCGAATCAATAGCACGGACCCCTGTAAGGCTGCTATGATGTTTCCTGAGACGCCGTCGGCGCAATACGGTGTTAAAGAGTGGTGTCGAGGTTGGTAGTGCTAGTCAAATGATAAAGGGCCTAAGGTGAGTCCTGCGTTGTGCGTACTGATATCCGTTATCCGAGTCTGTTCCAACATCCCCCACACTCTGTTAACGCTTCGGGCTGGCTTGATAAGGGTTTTGGAGCTGAGGTGATGCCGATGGTGATGAGACATGGGTTGAGGGTCCGATTGAGCGTGAACTTGGCCGTTTTGAACGAATACGGCTACGCCGTATCCCGATCCTGGGTAGAAAAGAAAAAAAAGGCTGAAAAAAAAGAATTGCGACTCGCGGGTGTCGGCGGAACGGTGGTAGAGTGAGCCGAGGTGCTGGTAGTGTCCGAAAGGCATAGGAGCGGCGGCGGACGGCTGTGGCAAGTGCAAGAAGTGAAGGGAAGGTGCAGGAGTGTGGTCTACACATGTCGGTGAGGTAGGGAATGCGATCCGACGACGAAGGGTCGGGTTGGCATGAAATGACTGGCGGCTGTGCTCCGGGAGTGTCTGATACATGAGGCCTGAACATGAGGTATGCTACAAGTCGGCAGCTGAGGAATAGGGCGCGCGATAGCAGTCGATGGGCTCTGATAAGTCCCGATAAGGCTGCAATAGGCTGTGGACGTCGTGTGGCTGGCTTGGCGGGCTCCCGATGGTTTCTGATGCGATCCAGTAAGGGTGCAGTAAGCTGTAGACGTCGCCAGGTGGGATCTGGTAGGCTGTAAACATCGAGCAACGGGGTAGGATGTAAAAGCGGGCCATGGTGCATGAGGCGGACACGTGGTGCGAGGCAGTGCATGCGGATGGTGCTTGATGGGATCCGATAGGGCTGCGGATGACTGTAGGCATCGAGTGGCGGGGTGCGGAGCCAGGAATGATGCGTAGGCGGGCAGATCGGAGCTGATGTGGCAGATGGCAGATAGCAGCGGTGCTGTGTATGTCGGAGGGCTGTAGTGCAGATGCGGCGTGTTTGGCGGTAACTAGCAGATGTATGGGAGCGGGAATGAGCTGATGGGGCCGTCCAGAAAGAATGAGCGCCTCCGGGGCTGTTTGTGAATGAAAAACGAGGGTTTCTTGAGTGCGGCCAAAGGCTGGACCGAGCGGTGGGCTCCAGTTGTAACAACTCAAAGGAGGCTGTGTTGCGCACAACCCCCGAGTGTTTCGGCGTGTGCCGAATGAGTTCGGTGGACGGGGCAGTCGCACCCAACCTCGGCCGCACTGTCGGACGATTGAACTAAAGTGGTCGGAAGGAAAGAAGGTGTATAAAACTAAACTACGACACGTTTATATAATGTCTACCTCATGTACTACATGCGTCCGACGATCCGATGCGTCCGATGTCGGGTTTCGGGGTCCGCAGTGTCGGAGGTCGGAGCCCGCCATGTGTCGGGTTTGAGCACTGAGTACAACGTAGCCGGTATCGGCACGTTACACCGATGAGAAATCTTCCGAGATCTGGAGAGCTGCTCGGGACACCCTATCGGATCCGAAAACCTGGGACGCATTTAAGAAAGCAATTTCCGAGATCTACCCCGAGGCACAGCCCGATCGCCGCCACACTATTGCAGCACTACACGCCATTTCCGACCACTTCTCAGCGCAAAATGTCACATCCGAGACAGCCCTTGCTGAGTATCACAGGGAATTTTCCGGAACAGCTCAATACCTCATCGGAAAGCGCCGCATGACACGCCGTGAGGCAAGCATCATGTACATGTCCGCATTCCCTCCGGATCTCCGACCCGATATCACTACTCGGCTCACAATCAAGTACCCGGACGTCCACCCTGATGACGGCTATGATCTAAAGGACATGAATAGTGCCGCACAATTCATTATCAGCTCAAGGTCTGCTATAGCCTTGCTCGCCGCGACCACCCCACAAGCTCTGACACTTCCGACACCTTCAACGCCTATCCCTACTTCCCCTCCGAGCACTGCCTTCGCTCCGAGCACAGCTTCCACCCATCTCCTTAGCGGATGCATTTTCTGCAGAGATATCAACCATCGGACGGCCTGCTGCCATATCAGGGATGAATACGCAAGGCAAGGGAAGATAAAAATAGTCAATGGACGGATTCAATTTTTGGACGGCAACGAACCGAATGCATTCCAATACCGCCACTTCGGACAATGGTTCAAAGAACGCATCGATGTATGGCTGCTGAGGTACACACAGCCGACCGCTCCGAAGCCATTTGTGTCCTCCAACTACTTCCTGGAAGCTCTAGACCACTCCGGAACGCATACCACCGAGCCTGTCAATACTGAAGCACTGCAAAACGTACATACGACTCTGACGCACATACACATTAGCACCACGATCCCTAATCAATCCACGCTCCCTAATACCACCCCCTCCGAACCCTCTGGACCCTCCAGACCCTCCGACGCTCCTACCACTACACATGATACCACCGAGACCTCCGAGGCTCCTGATGACCCCACCACTGCTACGCCAATTTCTGCCACCCCGGAAACCCTCGGCGACCCCATCGCCGAAGTCTTTATCATTTCCGAGCCATCTGGCATCCCAACAGCTGCCATTCTGAGACCTGATTCTGCCGAAATTCCGACCGCCGCCCTGACCGCCTGCACGATTGAAGAAAGCGAGATGAGAAGAACCCACCCACCACTTCCCTTCTACTTTCTATCACCATCCGACCTCTCCAACCTGACCAGGAGGTCAGTATTAAAAGTACCCAGGAGGTGTAACGAGCCGATTCCAGCTATGTTGGAACCGATCTCCAAAACCTTCCGAAGCCCCCCGAAGCACTCCGAGCCTATACTCGACCCCGGAGGATGATCGTTTGAGTTCGGACGCATGCACAGGCCTCGGACTTGGTGCAGGATTCATCACATGGTCACCTCGTGCCTCCGTAGTATATATACCATTGTGTACGTAGTTGTAGTTAGCGAATTATCACCCCAGCTTCGTTCCGAGTTCGATTCCTTCTGTTCCCTTTGTTCCTCGGTGCTTCGGACACCTTCCACTCGTTCACCTTCATCTTCGGCACCCTCTCTGCACCCAAGACTCCCTTCGGACTGACCTCCGTAGTCCCTTTGGCCGAACGCACTTCCGCACCGGCCTTCTTCTGATCGTTTCAGCAGTTCGGTTGCAACCGAGCATCGGTCCAGTCCGGTTGCCGGTTTTTTTCCGGTCTGGCAACCGGACTTTTAAACACTAAGCACACTTGCCAAGTCTTGTAATGATATTATAAATATCGGGACATGCAATATCTGCTGGCCTGTGAGAAGCTGGAACTGGCAAGGCTTGCATCCAGACTCTGCTGTATGTGGCACA